>NDGM011125125.1:0-16993 GCA_002564305.1 Octomys mimax
CCCCACCCCATGACTGCATGAGGCTTTGGGGGGACAACTAGACACAAACCATAACAAGTGTGTAGATACCTAACTTTGAAAATCTGTTAAAAACAATATAGGGTTACTTTCCAGAGCATATTGCTACTTTGAAGCTTCACAGTAGATTTAAGATATTTGGAGTATTGTCTTAGTTTATCACTTGGGCAAGTTATCCAATCTTCCTGGGTCTCACTTTTCTAATGAAGTGGTTTGATGAAAAGAATCCCCAAAGCTTTAAAATAGAGTAGAAAATTCAAGGTTTAACTCCAAGAGACAAATTGCTGGTGGTGGAATCTAGGCCTGTGGGGAAGTTGGGGGCCCTTGACTAGAAAGAGGAGAATTAATGTCTACTGAGAAGACATTATGACGCACCTGGCAATGTGCTAGGAACTTCATGGACGTCTCAGGAAGATAGGTATTATTATTCGTTCTGTGGAATCTCCCAGGAATATAGGATGTTAATGATTGCAGAGCCAGAACTGAAATCCTGGACTGCGTTTGCAGCCCAGAATTATTTCCTAGGGCAAAATGCAGAGATCTGCAAGCCTGTCTCCCTGAAACCAAGAGTGATGTTCCTATTTCCAGACACACTCTCTGTGTGCCCTGCCGCCCACCTCACCCTCTTGGACATTGTTCTAAAACCAGTCCTTGCAATACTAATCATACTGATTTAGGCTACAATCCTGAATCCAACTAGATCCACTCTGACTGAGTTCAGTATGCTGGGCCAGTGCTCTGGAAATCGTGCTCCTAACAAGAAGGTATTTGCTTATTACAACTCAAAATAATTTCAAGCAAATTACTCACAATAGTCCATTTTTACCATTTGTTGTGGCTCCCTGAAGAAATCAATACAAATTATCTTCATTTTAAAAAATAATAAAAATTACATTTCCTAAAAAATATGTTGCCTCAAAATTCTTTTTACCTTTTGAACTTCCTTGGCCTCACAAAATGATCAGCAAAGAAAAGCGGGGGTGGGCTTCCTGCAGCCATGAACTCCACCATCCTTTTTACAAGTCTTTTTTTCTTGGAAAAGGTACATGCTTGTGTTTGAAAGTATTAACAAGGAAAATAAATGAGCAATAAAATGATTATTTTTCAGTTAGTGATTGGTTTGCCTCTGGCTGACAAAGGAAAATGACTCGATCAGCTTGGGAAGCTGACACCTTTGTCTCCTTGGTAAATGAAGTCTCCTGACTTTGCACTTGTCCTGCCTGGACCTGTCCAACCCCAGGGACGTCAGACAACTGCTGCCCTCTAAGGTCATGTCCCTGCAGACCTTAGCCAGTCCTTGTAGTTCTAACCAAAACTTCAATTAGAACTTTCATGTAGCTTTAGCCTACAGCATCAGGCAGAGAAAAAGTAAAATCATACCCCACAGAGATTCCTAAACTTGCAGAGGCTGCTCTCTCCTCATTCCTCACTGTCCACACACTGGAGGTGAACGTGCTGCTAATTCTCTCTCCTCTCTGGCTGCCTGATTTCCATTCACTCCAGCCCAGGCCCACTTTATCCAGGGAGTCTTCCCAGCTGTATCTTGTAGTCCTGAGCTCCCTTTTCCTGTCTTTTCTATTCTGTTTGAGAACATAGATTTTTATTCACTTCAAAGTCTAACTCCTCTGCCTGTGTTCAAGGCCTGCCTAGCATTACTTCACTCACTTGATGACTCACTGTTCCTATGCATGCAGTCATGCTGGGTGCTATAGCAGAAAGATAAACCCAGCCTCTGCTGTGTGGTCAGCTGGCTTGCCTACAGAAGGATGGAAGAGCTTCTCCTACACGGTAAATAACATGCAGTTTTGTTATGACAATGAGCTGTTATTAAATATTGAAAGTAAATTAACTTTATCTCATATGAGAGTGATATCTATCTCTGTCTCTACCTTTCCAAATGGTCAACTGGTAATGTAACCTACTGGTCCCTGTTAGAAGCTTATTTTGCACTGTGACAGTTTTAGGAGTAACCTAACCTGGAGTAACCCCAAGGAGTACAACTTTAAGTTCCACTGGCTTATCCTGATCACATCAGTCTTTTTGAGCTGTTGAGGTGCTGCCTATTGGTTATGAGCTAGGCAACCAGAGATGATAAAAGGTGTTTTGAAAATAAGAATGAAGTAGCCTTGGTATTAGTGTGGTCCTTATGGAGTCTGATTGTCAAAAGGCAGTGAGATGTCAGGAGGGATCCAGGTGATCTTCTCAGTATACAGGCCAATATGCCTAGACAGCATGTCTATGGGTGGATCCCATCATTAATATTTCTTAAAGCCTCCCAAACATTCTAACCTGCAGCCAACTTTGAGATGCTCTCACCTCATGCTGAAGCGTCACTGCATGACCAAACTTGGCAGCAAGGCACATACATGCTGGGGAGGAGCAGACAACAAGCCTGCGAAACAGTTTCTGTGCCGGAGTGAAGCTCGCGCATCATCTTTCTCCACTGCTACTGATGAAGAACAATTCAGCTTCATGTAGAATACACCTCCAAGGGCTTTCATTTTGCCGAATTCCTAGAACAACTTTTTATTTTGTTCTTTTCAGGATGTACTCCTTGGGATTCAGAAGGATTCTCTATTTGGGTCATTAGGATATAATTGATAAACTATAGTTTTTGTTGTTTTTTTTTGTTGTTATTTTGAGGATTTCTACATGATATACTTAGTTCTCTAAGGTCATTTTCATGTCAAAATATATGTAGTTAGCTACTTACTAAATTTCAAATAATAAGTAAGTTTCTCAGGATACAGTGGTATGTGGTGGGTTCCCAAGATAATCCCATGGTAGAATATTTGCTATAAGGACTCTGTCTCATATAGCTGTACTTATGGCTGTAATGTATTGCAGTGATGTAGTAAGACTGTACAGCCCAACCAGAAAGGCACAGGATGTGGGCAGAGTTTTGGAAAATCCATACGCAGGGTTCCTGTGTTCCTCCCTGTTTCCTGCATAGCCCAGCGATAGCAGTTGAGCATCATACCTATGACATTGCTGCCTGGGGAAGCCCATCATAGACTTTACACCTAAGGGCATTTGGGGGGCTGGTCACATGGACATGTACCAAAATTCCAGCCACAGAAGGAAAGCAGGTGTTCAGCATAATGACATGATTTACACCAACAGAGCAAGCATAACAGGCCACTTTGATCCTAACAATGTTTCATATTAGTATGTGTGACTGTTTCCCAGTTAAAGTTAGATACTCTAGTCAAAGGCCACCTTTACAAGCAGGTATTCTAGGGATGGCATCTGTCTTAGTCACTTTTGTTGTTGCTCAGACAAAATACCCAACACTCAACGTTAAAGGAGGAAAGGCTTATTTGGCTCACAGCTTAAAGAAGCTTCAGTTCATAGTTGGCTGGTTCCAAGCGGGGCAATAGGCAGAGAAGCACCATAGAGCAGGCAGGAGGAAGACAGCAGAGGCAACAAGCAGGCAGAGTGACTCTATTTCTGTCCCTTATATCTCATCCAGGCTACACACCCTATGTCCATAGGAAAGTAGCACTCACACCCAGGGTGTAGCAGCCTTAATCTGCCCAGAGCTATGCCAAATCAATCAGTAAACTAACTCAGTAATCACACACCCTGGAATCCAACATCACACACTCAAGGTCCATACACCTCTGCTAAGCTTCACAAATTGCTACATAAGGATTTGGAGGGATCTCTAGACACAGGCCATAACAGGATCTCAAGCCTGCTGTGTTAACCCTTTCTGCATGAACAGATGGGTAAAACGTTTTCTGTCTTCCTGAGACTTCAGTGCAATGGGGGTGATAAATGTTGCCTGGTTGTTGGGCCTACAGAAAATAAAATGTCATTGTGACTAGGAATTTGGTCTGGAGGTAAAGGGAGTCTACCTGAGACTGCCTAGCTCTGACACTTCCTTGTGGTGGATGGGGAAGAACAGGCCTGAGAGAATATGAGGGTTTAGGTAATTGGAGGGGCTGGCAGAACACTCCAGGAGAGGAGACAGTCCATCTAAAAGCCATGTGACCAGGACAGGCATAACACAATTAAGGGTATTGAAGGGAGTATGGCTGCTGAAAAGGGAGGTTGGAGCAACAGCACACAAGGCTGTCTCTGTGAGGATGTAGGCTTTGTCCAAAGCATGGGCCGGAACCACTGGAAGGTAAAAGGGAAGATGGAGTGTGCATAGGGCTCAGGGGGAAGGTCAAGAGGTAGAATAATGGATGTTACATAGAAAGGCACGGGAGTGGATTGGCAAGCCCAGGGCTCTAGAGGCCATGCCAGCAGGCCGATGGGAGAAGATGGTGCTTCAAACTAACATGGTGGTGACTGGGATGGAGCATGGAAAGTGGTTTTGTCAGCTTTACAGACCATATGTGGCTCACAGGACTACAACAAAGAGAAGTGTAAAGAATAACATAAATTTTGTAGATTGATTGTAGGACTTGGTAAAGCTAAGGAAATCTGTGGTCAAGGTGATTAATCATTAAGAAGCCTTCACTTCCCCTTATTCGGTTCTCTCTCTTCCTCTGCTCCCTCTTTCCTTCATCCCTTTCTCAATTTCTTTCTGTGCTTCATTTCCTCCCCTCAAAGAACTCATGAGTTTTAATTGGCCTCAAGATACTCAAATGTGATGTCAAAAGTACAACTAGATGTTTGTGTCACAAGCTTGGATGGGAAGTCTAAAAGAAAATTAAATCTGTGAAGTGGTGGAGTCTTGAGACTAAAATAATAACAGAAAGATGACCTCACCTTCTAGTAAAACTGCTTAATACCATAACACATTTAATATAGTGCAACTAGATTGTAAGGGATGATATTAAAGTCTATAATTGCTATATGATATACTAAATGACTTGAACATATGTGAATAAGGAAATGTCAAATAACAATGGGTCTTCAGTTCTACAACAAACTATGGATAGATGGATAAAATTTAGAGTAGGATAAATGGATAAATAGATCAAACTTGGAATAGGATTTACCTGGAAGGCTTTTCTGCCTGTTCCTTTAGGTTGAAGCAGGAATGAGATGCAGCTCGAGGGCCTAGTGCCATGAGACTGGAGATACAACCAGGCTGGTTTGTAGTCTGTGCTTCTTATTAAAGATTTGTACTAAATCTTGTGAATATCTCTTGTGCTATTAAGTGTGTAAAGAAAGTACAATGTGATCCCAGACATAGCATATCAAACATCAATTTACAAGAGAAAAAGGGCTTTAGTGATAAACTATATTTGGGAATACTAAACAGTATATTTCTCTTACTTTTACAAAATTTGTAATCCAAAGACAATAAGAAAAGAAATTTATTGATTTTTGATATAATTCACTGACTTTGCCATGGCTCTTTTTCTTTTTCACAAAATACTTATCAATATTTAGGTTCTTTTGGCAATCATGAAGCAAAAAAGTATGTTTCAATCTCCTAAAATGCCTCCACAAATTAAAATTTTATAGTTTCCTTTATTAAGTTAACATCAGATAAAATTAGGGAGAAATACAACATTAAAACAAGATCATATAATTGTACATACTTCTAATAGGCTCTAAGCAATCTTAAAAGCATTAGAAATATAGTAACAATCCATCTTAACCTATCTCCATAAAGTTCTTGAAAAACTCATTACTGGTATTTAGGAATTGAGTTCCTGAAGTTCTTGCTCTGACTGAGGTCAAATAATTTGGTTATTCTAATGGTTCAGATCTTTAATTTCTCCCAAAAGCCCATGCTAAAAGAATGGTACCAATCTGTGGTGCTACTGGGAAGCGATGAAACTCTTAATTAAGAGGAGGCGCCTACGGAAGGAAGTCAAGTCACTGGACGAATGCCCTCAAAGGGTGTATGGGGAGCCCAGGCTCCTTTTTTCTCCTTCTTCACTTCCTGGCCACCATGAGGTGATCAGGCTTCTTCTGCCAAGTGCCCCAGCTATGATCTACCACGGTCACACAGGTCTAGAACCCCGTGGCCAAGCAGTCATGGACTACAAACTCTGGAACCGTGAACCAGTATGAATATTTCTTCCTTTTATGTTGTTATCGCAGATCGTCTGTCACAATGATAGGAAGCTAACAGTTACTATCTACTATTTTAAAAACCCAGAAGCTGAATGTCAGTAAATGTGAAACAAGCTTTTCTGTATAGTGCTTAGTCAGTTGAGTTTTTCTGAGTCCTTAATTTTGTACACAGGAGCAGTAATTCTCAGCCCTGGTTGTGATGTACCTTATGATTTCAAGAGTTTAGCTGCAAGGAAAATTAAGTAATCTCAGCATCCATGTACATGCCCTGAACATATGTTTTTGATTGGATAAGGAAGGAGCAATAACATATCAGGGACCTGAAACCTTCAAAGGTTTGGGGATAGAAGAGCCATAATATCCTTACTGATAGTATTTATCGAGTAAAAACAAAATAATACAAAGTATGAAGTACTGTTCTTTTTATAGCTAGCAGTCCTACAGTGACAGTACAAAGAATAAAATTTAAATATAAAGAATGGAATTTAAGTACAAATAATAGAACAGTAAAATAGATGTGGCACAATTATTTCTCCAAGAAATGACCTAAAAGAGGGCTGAGGAGATAGCTCAGTAGAACAAGTGCTTGCCTGGCAAGCACAAGGACCTGAGTTCAATCCTCAGTATCACCAAAAAAAAAATGACCTAAAAGAGAGATACTTTTTTAAAAAAATTAAAATTTTGAGAAAAATTTTAAGGAATTAATGATATGAACTCTTTTGATGTTATTTTATATTAATATTAATATCTGTTTATTATAGAAAATTTCTAAAAGATGGAAAGAAAGAAGGAATGGAGGGAATGGAAGAAGAAAGAAGTTCATTACTACATTTTAAAAATTTAGGGTTTGTGGGTTAGCTCAGTTGTTTAAAGTGCATGCTTGGGCAAACTCAGTCAGGCACAGGGGACTGCAGTTTGATCCCCAGCTCCACATGCCACACCAGACCTACACTTAAGGCAGCCTTAGACAGTCAAAATATAAAAACAAAAACAAAGAATCCTAAAAATTATTTCCCTGGCCCTCCAACCTAAGTGACACCTCAATCACTTATTTAAACAGGCCTATAGTGAATATTTTTGCAGCTAAATCTTTTCATATAATAATGATTTTCCTCAGACTGTATTTCTAACAGTGAGGACTTGGGAAGAAAAAGAATGCAAATAATTTTCCTCATCATTTTACTACTTAATGTAGCTGAAGATGAATGGCAGCACACTTACATTTATGAAGAATAATATATGTTATACATGCTATGTAAGTTATATATGATTTTGAAGGAAAGGTGCATAGCTGTAGTTATCGAAGACTTTACACAGAAACATAAATATATAAGCTGAAATTGGCCCTTTCATTTTGACAGATGAGCTATCTACAATTTTTATATTTCATTTAGAAATTCAATAATCTAAGAGAACAGAACCCTGAGCCTTTTCCCCTTTACTTACACATCAATGTGATAAGAGCTCAAATGTATTTGAGAAAATCTTTCTTAGCTTATTTCCTTTTATTTTATATTATTTTTATTTTATTTAATTTTATTTTTTTGGCAGAACCGGGGATTGAACTCAGGCCCTTGTACTTGTCAGGCAAGCGCTTATTCTACTGAGCCATCTCCCCAGCCCCTTATTTCCCTTTAGCCCCTTTGGAAACAATGTATATTCCAAACTACCAGTGTAAGAAATAATGCTCTTATATGTATAAAATCCCTGGAATTTTTTAGCAACTCATATTTTCAATTATCTTTTAAAAATAGTACATGTTTTTTTAAAAAAGTACATGTTTGCAGGACATACATTTTACAATCAGTTTTAAACCTTTGGTCTTTCTTCCTTGGCCTCTAGCAGGTGCACCTGTTTATATGATTCTCACCAGGAGTCCCCATTTCCCACCTCTTCTCCAGCTCTGAGCACAAGCCCGGGGCCACTTGGGAGGAAGGGAGAATGCCACTTTATCTGCCCATCGGTGACTCATGCGCCCTGTGTGGGACACTCCACTCATACCCAGCACTGTGAGTGTGTCTATTTGAGATGCAACCATATGGCTTTGCCCTTCAGAGAACTCACAGTGCATCTGGGAAAACAGCCTTATGTTTGCTGGAAGTGGGTGTGGAGAGGATAGGGCTTATTTGTGAACACAAGCAGTTTATATCTGAAGGAGGACTCAATAGGCTTTGATTCCTAAATAAGTCAATGAAGTTAGCTGTACAAACTGTCACAATAGAACTTCTAGCTGGAAAAAAGACAGAAACTTGATGTTAGAAATTGGAGAGCTAAGAAAAAGACCTGAATCAGGGCCGAGAATAGTTAATCGTGGGGTGGGGGTGGGGGGCTGTGTGGTGCTGGTGAACAGTGGGGAGGGCTGTTGCTTTCTCTTTTTGTGGAAATGTATCACAACTTGTATTAAAAAATCAAATGAATTTTTTCATTTGGAAGTACTACTTCTTCCAAGCTCAGAGATCAATATGAGGGTAGGATACAAGTAGGAGAGTAGAGTTGTTAGTTACAGCTCAAGTGTAACCATTATCCAATGACTTCGGGTGAGCTTGTCTCTGAGACAGGAGGGAGAAGGGAGGGGAGAAAGAGCCAAAATTAGGGGACCAAAAGCATGATGATAAATAGAAGCAGTGGAAGAAACAGAACTGTGTCAAGATGTCTTTCATGGACTGAAGATCCTTGATTCTAAGGACCACTATGCCAACACCCCAACCCCATCCCCGGAGACCTCCCAGTGGTAAATCTCTGTGCAAGAAGAGGGGTAGGTACAGGTAGAGGTCCACTGGGGTCTGACAACCACTACCAGGTTCTCCTGTCCTGAAAGGCCATACAATATGTTCAAGAGCACAGAACCTACTTAGCAGTACCTCTCTGATACTGGCAATTGCTTTGGGGCACTGACCTTCATGACAGTGCCTGGAACTGTAGAGGAGAAGGATGAAAGAGGCCAAATTTTTAAGTCCACTACCAGGTGGGGAAGCATGTGTTAGATTCTTGATCCTTACCAAAATGAGTGGGTTTCAAACAGATCATTTCTGCTGAGCATGTCCTCCTGGAAACCTATAATATCTCCAGAAATAGGGTGGCTTTGTAGGGTTGGAGTTTTTAAGATTGTTTTGTCAATTGGGGCAGGCCAGGAAAGCTCCTGTGAAGTTAAAATTTTTCCATATGCAAGAGGGTTTAAAAAATTACAGACTACTTACCAGAGATAGGTTTAATTTACCTGATAGAGTCAGAAATTCAGAAATAATGATTTTTTTGAAGATTGGAGATGGCTTGTAAATGCAGAAAATCACCAATCAGCAGCTACCCCATTGCTCCCAAATGTCTAGTGGATGAGCCCACTCAAAACCCTGGGTGTTTGTGCAAAGCCCCGCTGCCTCCTAACATAACCACTAGGCACCAGAATTCCCCGTTACATTAGCTTTTGGCATCTACTCCTAATTTTCCCTCTTATCTTATGCTCTCATTCTAACAAATAACAGTAACACATGTACTGGACAAATCTTTAAAAAACAAAGCAATGTTTATAACTCTAAGAGCTCATAAAATGCACAGTTAAGGATCGTTATAGATTAGAAGCTGCCAAAATGGTGAAGAGTAAGAAAGGGTCAGATTTTCAGTGACGTGAGGTTTGAAATTAGGTTCTCTAGCTTTCAGTGTGGATTCTCTAGCTTACACCACTATGTGTACTTTATGAGACAGGAGAACAAGGCCTGGCCAAGCTGGCTCGGGGGCAAGAGCACAAAATGATTCTGAGGACTCAGCGTGTAAGCTTAGCATGGGTTCCTGCAATGGGTACAATAAATAAAAGGAGCAGATGCAATTGAAAGCACACTACCATGGCTTTCCTCATGGCAGCTTGCACTGCACCCCTTGGGGGTACTTTTATTTTAGTTTTTATTTTTTACTCTTTTATTTGCCCCAAGCTCTCTCTGCAGAGCCAGATTTTCCCTTACTCCTTTAATGTTTCAAATACATGTGAAACTTAGCCACATTTTTTTCCTTGTTTTGTTCAAAATGGAAAGAACCTAGAAACCACATCTAGAAGGAGACCCCAGTACTAAAATCCAGTAATAGTTATACCTCCTAATGTGACACAAGCAGGAAAAACCAGTTTCTTGGTTCAAACTCAAAAAATGACTCAAACTTTCACAATGAGTCCTCTCCTCCTCACATTTGGAAATCTGAAAGATCCATATTTCTTCTTCTTCTTCTTCTTTTTCTTCTTCCATATTTCTTCTTCTCCTTCTTCTCCTTCTTTGTTTTTGTTTTTGTTTTTGTCTTTTTTGGCAGAACCAGAGATTGAACTCAGGCCCTTGCACTTGCCAGGGAAGTGCTTATTCCAATGAACCATCTCCCCAGCCCCAAGACCCACATTTCTAAAGGGTTGGGCTGGGGCAGAGGAGAGGTGGACTGAATGCCTCAGATCCACACTCTGAAGAATAAATGCTACTGCCCATTGCTGATCAAAGAAATTAACATTCCTCATCGGTCCATTAAAATATACCTTTGGCACGCGGTGGTTTTCTAAAAAGTGCAGAAAAAGAAGTCTTAGCCCTTTGGGAGTGTCTGAAGTTGCGCAGGAAGCAGTTAATTCTTGCAAGAAGCTGCATCACTTGTTCCTTTTCTGCCTTTGTGCTGCCATCTAGAGAGGAAAGGCAAACCGTCACCTGAAATCCAGAGCACTATATACAGCTCCTAGAACACAAAGCAGTCTGGCTGAGTCAGTCCCATGACTATGCCGGAAAGAAAACGATTCCCGTCCTCTGGTATTCTAGGACTAACACTAGGCTCCTAGATAGCCAGCCAAGAAGTACGCATTTCTTTTAAAGTTCAAAAGATTTACAAAATAGTATTAAAACTACAAAATAATATCAGTATCACACCAGCTTATGGGACGGGTACCATCATTTTGGGAAAAAATAAAAGTACAAGAAATGAATGAAAATGAGGCTGTGAGATGAATGATTTCTGACTCTCCTTTCTTCCTTTTGTTTTAAAGGCAGAACCTTTTTTAAAAAGCATGAAACCTTCTGTAGACGTCAATGTATAACAGAACAGGTAAGTATAAATTTGTAGGTAGAAGTAGTTGTCCCTAATATCCCCTTGAAAAATGTAACTTAGGTGTTCATTGAGTGTCTTACTGAGTGCAGGGTTAAAAATAATTTATTCTAGATGTATAAGTTGCAAAAAATGTTTCTGAAAATCAGACTTCTATGCCATATGAAGGCGTTGATGCCTTCCTTGACTTCTCTCCCAGAATGCTGTTTCTTTTTTCCTCAGCTTTTGTCACAGCTGCCTACACTGTGTGAGTAGCATTTGCCTGCCCACCTCTAAAGATTGGAAAAGTCTCAAGGGCAGGAAGTTCCATCTCCCATGCTGACAGCTTCCTATTTAGTGCCTAGAATATCTGGCACATAACAGGAATTTTGCACAGATTCTTAAAGGAATTGAAAAGAAAAACTAAGCTTATTTCTTGGTTTGCTTTTTTTGTTTTGCAAGAACAATGTGACTTTAATCTATAAACATTCTGATCAAAACACACATATAAGGTCACAACTCCTTTAATGTCTATGAAGATGCTGATTCCTCTCTACATCTCATCTGGTGCTTTCTTCCCTCTTAAATAGACTGTTACCATGAGATTATCAAAATAATGTTTATTAACAAAAGTACAGAAAATGCTAAAAATCTGATGGTTGAATTAAAGATCTGACATGGATCAGCTAAGCAGAACTTAGTTAAGTTCTGGCTTGTCATTGCCGAGGATAAATTGACCTACAAAATTCATTAAGAACAGTCTGCAGGAGGGCGAAGCAGAATGAATCTGATTTTTCTTTTTCTTAAAATGCAATTCATAATTAAAGCAGACTACATAGATGGTCATCAGCTACACAGAAAAGGCTGAGAAAACTTCAGGCATGCCAAAAAGGGGCCTGGGCAATGGAATACCCATGTCTGACAAAACTAAACAAAGAAAGGGGATACAAAAGAAGGATCATTTTGTATCTGTATATAGACAATAGGATAGACAGCCAGCTATTTTCTCTTAATTCAAGGAGAAGAAAGATTTGTACTAGTAGTATTTGGACAAGATATCATGTCTGCATCTTGTACTATGAATAACTACTATGAAGACAACAATATGCAATGTATTAATTATTATAACTGTCCTACTAACCTGTTTTAAAACTGTCTTATTGTTATTCATTTCTCAATAAAATTAATTTTAAAAAAGATAAAAAAAAACACCCACCAATTCTGGGTATGGACCGCATATTGTGAAATAGACCAGAATCATCAAAAGACAAAAGACAATTTCCCTTGACAGCCACCTTAAGCCAGTGGAGGCAGATCTCGAGAGTGCATGACAAAGCATTGATCTTGACAGATGAACAGGGCCGAGAGCTGAGAGTACAGAAATATTTAAATTGAAGATAAATTAGATACACAAAAGGAAAAATTGTTGGTAACCTGGGGCCAGTTTCAAAGATATGCATGGTTTGATGAAAAAGATAGAGGCTCTTTTTGTGTACTCAAGTAGTTCCACAGTGTGCAGAAAGTTTTTGAAGCTTTCCCAAATGCAGCATGTTAATCAAGTAGAAATATGATGTAAAACAGGCAAAGAGCCAAAGGATTCAAGTAAAGTGTCCTAATGTTTGGTATAATAGAATATAAAATGGGACTTATTTAAAATTGCTTTAAGAGTTTAACAGTAGGATCTATGTGTGTGTACACAGGCATACTTATGTGTGTGGACTTATGTATTTTTATATATGAGCCCATATTGATTTGTTTCTAATTTATCTTCTAAAAACATCTGGTATGAATAACATCCTATTTGGACTTTTTCAGTTATTATCTAACTCTTGGATAGTGGTGCACATTACAAGTGAGATCAGGATATTCTGCTTGGACTCAAAGGTAAGTCAAATACATAAGACAATAAAAGTTTTGATTTTCCATGCTTCCATCTAATCCATGAATAAGCCATAATGTGAGATCCTATTTATAGCTTCTGGGAAGACAAAAATTTTTATAATGATCACATTATCTCAAGCTTCTAAAAGTTGTTGGCTTGATATAAGTTATCACTAAATGCCATTGAAAAGCAGATTTACTAAGGTTAGTACAGCCACACATAAGGAAAAACTCATAGCCCTTTATCTAGCAAGATTAAAGATTCTATTTCGTGTAACAACCAGAATCACTGATGCACAAGTTTAAGGTTCATACATGCTTTGAATGAGTTTATACATATTCCTTTGAGCTCCTAATACTAGAGTACCGTAGAAAACTCATTCTAAGAATGGATTTGGAAGAGCATGGTTCAGCTCTGAGGCTGTTGAAGCCTCAATATTGTACTGTAGAACATTTTCCTTGGTGTCCGATGCAGATGAATCGATCAGCTGGTTAATTCTCTCATGCAACAAATCTCTCTCTATTCTGCCCCAAGTTATCTAATGTGCATATGTACTGTGAACTAGTCCGGCAAGGTCCCATGGAGAGAATAAGGCAGGAAAATGGGTGGGAAGGTGGCTAAGCAAGGGTGCAGTGAAGGCAAATGAGAAAGGCCAGTAGACTGGGTCTCTGAGAAAATGAGTTTTGGAATAAATAAAAATGGCGACAAAACCAGTCATGTGAGGAGCTGGAGGAAGATGTATAGGGACAAATCAGTCACACAAAAGCGGTAGCATAGAAAGAATCTGACATATTCAAAGACCGAAAAGGCCAGAAAATAGCTTACACATATTGAAAGGCCAAGGTAGATAAAACCTTGACTTTCCCCCCTGGAAAAAACACTCCAGTCTCAGCTAGTAAGGATACTGATTATTCAGTTGTCTGCCAATCACTCAGTGTTTTCGGAGGGCATACTCAGCCCAGAGCCATGTAAAACAGATTTCAGCAGCACAGAGCTCCTATCGCTAAGGGACTGGTGATAACGCGAGTGTTTCTTGGCAGTCTTTTATCTTTTGCCCTCTGGGATGACGATTAATGTCCTGGCCCCAATTACACTTTGTCCTGCAGCTGTACTTACTGTAGAGATTAAATGAATTATTATAAGTAAAGTGCTAGATGACTGTCAACTGCTAGATGACTGTCAACTGTACAAGTGCTATGCAGTGTTTGTTATTATTGTTAGTAGTATTACAGAATGGTCACATGAAAAATAGTATACTAGGGCTGGGGAGATGGCTCAGTAGAATAAGTACTTGCCTGGCAAGTGCAAGGGCCTGAGCTCAATCTCCAGTTCTGTCAAAAAAACCAAACTAAAGCAAAGCAAAACACACACCCCAAAACAAAACAAAACAAAACAAACCCCAGGATACTAGTGTAGTTTGCAGGTATCTTGAAAAGTAAGGGACAATTCATAAAATAAGCAATGTTATCAAATGTGTGAAAAGGTCACTGATAGGAATATTGAATTGCTCTTACAAATTAGAAAACTCTGAGGAGATATGACAAATAAATGTAGAGTATAAAATCACAGATTAGATTCTGGAACAGAAATATAGTAATTAATATGAGGACAGGTAAACCATCAATAATGGTACAGACTAGCTAATAATATGGCATCATTATACAAATTCTGGTTCTGATCACTGTACCAAGGTTATGTAAAGTGTTAATATGAGAGGAAGGACTGGAAGAACTTTCCTAACTACTTTGTAATTTATAGGTCTAAAGTGATTTTAAAATAATAAAAGAGCGAAGGAAAAATAGGCCTAAAAATGACAATGGTGATAGAACTAGTAGACATTTACACAGATATGTTAACTATAATGTGCTTTTGAAAGGAAAACTCAAGTACAATGGATAAAAAAGTTAGAAGACAAACAAATGGGACATCTAGAGCTAAAATTATATTTGAAATAAAAATTCATTAGTTGAGGTTAATACATGAGGAAACACTAAAATTAAATTTGAAAACAAAGCAAAGAAATTGCCTAAAATGAATGAAGGGGTTGGGAAGATAGCTCAGTAGAATAAACGTTTCCCTGGCAAGCGCAAGGACCTGCATTCAATCCCCAGTTCTGCCAAAATCAATCAATCAATCAATCAATCAAAAATAAAATGAATTTAAAAAAACAATAAAAGAGGAGAAATTCAGGGCCAGGATCACTGTCTAATGGTCTAGGATACACACAATCTGAGTTCCAGAGGTGGGAGAAAAGGGGAAAGAATAGAAAAAAACATTTGAAGCAATGTTCGCTGGAGTTCGTCCAAATTTGCTGAAAACTTATAAGTACAAATATTCAAGGAGTTTAACCAACACCAAATGAGATAAACACAAAGAAAACTATATCAGTGTGTCATAATCAATTTGCTGACAACTATTTCGAAAGAAAAATCTAATAAAAAATGTTAGACATTGAAGAAGACACATTTTATAAGATGGAAGAAATCTAAGACTCATCACAGATATCACATGAGAAACTATACAAGCAAGAAAACAATGCTGCTTTGAATGGATAAAGGGAACAGATCTACTGTACCTGGGATAATTAGGAAAACAAAAGAGAAGATGCCAATGACCAATATCACTAATTAAAAAAGGAACAGTGCTATAGATGTATAAGGAATAAGATGATAATGAAAGTATGAACAACTTATGCCAAGAAATTTGATAAGAGATGAAATGGACACATTTATTAAAAGATACACATTATGAAAAATGCATAGGAAAATGGAAAACACTGGAATAATTAAATGTACTACAAAAATTGAAAGTAAAAGTTTTTCCAGAACAAAAATCCCTGCCCCAAGAGGCTTTACTGGTGAATTCTGTCCAACATATGAGGAAGAAACAAATCCTCTCTTTCAAAACTCTTTCAGCTAAGACAATAATATGCAATTAGTTATTGACACTGTGCTAGTAATTGGTTTTGAAACTGTCTCATTGCTATTTGTTTCTCAATAAAATTATTTAAAAACAAAAAAGAAATTCAAGGAAAAAAAACTTTCAGAAGACAGGTGATGAAAAGGTATACTTTCTAAGTTATTTTATAAGATAAAGCTTCATTCTGGTATGAAAAAAAAAATCACTGCAAGAAAACTACAAACTAATATTTCTCATGAACAGAGAAACAAAAATTTGTCACAAAATGTTAGGAAATACAATTCAGTACTGTAAATGCAAAGAACAACACAGTAATATATTGAATTACAATACAACATATGTAATACTATATATATTTATATATATATATATATATATATATATATATTTATGTATATATTTCTCCCTAGGACTGAATGCATTTTAATACTCAAAAGTGAGTTTTATGATTCATATATTTAAAAATATCCTTTTATTAAGGTATATGATCATCTCAGTAGATATAAAAATAAATTTATTTATTTATTTATTTATTTATTTATTTATTTATTTATTTGGTGGAACCGGGGATTGAGCTCAGGCCCTTCCATTTGGCAGGCAAGCACTTATTCTACTGAGCTATCTTCCTGGCCCCTCAGTAGATATAAAAATTATTTGATAAAATTTAATGGTTATTTGTGATTTTTTAAAAAACTAAGAGTATTCCAAGAAGAAAACTTCCTAAATCTGCAAACAGGACCCACAAAACAACACTCACATAGATATTGATTTATAGGTAGATTAAAAATGTTGACATGAGCATATAGTGTGTGTGACATTGTACACATGTACATGTACATATACTTACACAAACACTTTAGCTTTAGACACTAAACAATGTTTTCCCAATAGCAATGAGCACACTTACTGCCTAACACGTAGTTTCTAAACATCATTACCCACTAAAGGAACAGGGCTCCTTTTAGTGTGGAAAAAGGTTGATTCAGGCCTTAGGGAGGGAAAAATCAAATAAGAGTACAGAATGTCCTGCCAAAGAAATAAGGAAGTACTAATGAATAATGGAAACATGTTAAAAAGATATAGATATGCATAAAGATTCGGCCCTTCTGGACCAATATTAGCATTAAAATTTTTTTTTTTTTTTTTTTAGAG
>NDGM011125132.1:0-28632 GCA_002564305.1 Octomys mimax
CTCCCCCTCCTCCTCCTCCTCCTCCTTCTTCTCCTTCTTCTCCTCCTCCTCCTTCTCCTCCTTCTCCTCCTTCTCCTCCTCCTCCTCTTCCTCCTTCATCTCCTTTTTTTTTTTTTTTTTTGTCTTTTTGAGACAGCATCTCAGTATTGTAGTTGAGGCTGGCCTTGAGCTCATTTAATAGCCCAGGCTAGTCTTGAACTTCCATCAATCCTCCTGCCTCAGCCATCTGAGTGCTGGGGTTACAGGCATGTGCTACCACACCTGGCTGTATCTTCTTT
Source organism: Octomys mimax (assembly GCA_002564305.1). NCBI lineage: Eukaryota > Metazoa > Chordata > Mammalia > Rodentia > Octodontidae > Octomys > Octomys mimax. The sequence continues at coordinate 279 of NDGM011125132.1, forward strand.
TGCAATGCAAGCTGAACAAAACCCAGCAAAAACATTCTTCTGGTTTTAAACTCATTACTCTTTACACTCTAGAGGAGTTTTCCTGTAAGTCGCTGTGCCATTTCCTGGCTTTTCACAGATCATAGCTTCACTATTGCTATCACCTGCTGGCTATCTCTCATTCAACGATCCGAGAAAAGCTTTTCCGTCTCTTCCAGCACATGTGTTCCCTGATTTGCTAACATCAGCATCTCCAATAGCATTTTTATTTTTCTTTTTAAGGAATAATTTTCTTTTATTTTGAAGAGTAAAAACAAGCAAAAAAAAACCCAAAACAAAAGCCAAGACAGAAACAGGGTAACATAACAATACTTACATTACAGATTTTCAAAACAAGAATATCTGATTAACACTGATTGATATGTTATCTATTTTTATCATAAAGTCAGTTGTTCATATTAACAGATATAGTTATGCAAGATGGGACATATGATTGTCTATTACTACATGCTTTCAAGAAATCTTAAATTTTTGTTCTTGACTCATTTTCTTTTATTACCTTTAAAAAATTAGAGTATAGTAATAATTGATATGACATTAGAAATGGTATAGTTGAGATCATTAATTTTGCCATCTTGTAGTTTAAGGCAAGATCAGTCACAAAAATGCTCTGGTCATACTTTTCTGCAATGTTTTTCTTCAGTTCAATGGTTGTTTTCCTCAAAATTTTCTTACTATTCTTTCTCTATGCATCCTAGTTACCTTCGTCACTGTTCTGCATGTTCTTGTCACCTTCCTTACAGCTATGCACTTTCTTTTTACCACCATGCTTGCTGTCTCAGTTACTTTTCACTCATTGCTGGGCAAATACCTGCAACTCAAAATGAAGGAAGGAAAAGTTTATTTAGCTCAAAGTTAGTGGAGTTTTCAGTCCATATTTCGCTGGCTCCAAGGCAAAAGGCCGCAGCTGATGGAGGTAAAAAACAATGAACAGCACAGAAGGAGCAGCAGCTGTCGCATCTATGGAGCCTCTTTCTCTTCTCTCTGCACTGACTTCAAAGACCGAAGCTCCTTAGAGAAAGTGGCCGCAGGTGCTGTGAAGATCTGAACTTCTTTAAAGTGGCATGGCTATGTCAATCAAGCTCTTTCAAGGAAGTGGTGCTATGAAGCTTGGAACTCCTCCAAAGAAGTGGGGCACCCAGCACCCTTTCTGAACCCCTTAATATACCCTTTTTGTTCTGAGTCACTCTAGGGCAGGGCCCCCATACTCCAAGGCATGGAATTACCAAGGGGATCCAGCCAAGGTTCCGACATCTCAAAGTTGACACAGTGTATCAACCACCACACTTGTTTTGCCCTTTCTATGGGTCTAAATTAGGTTAAATAGTACTCTACAGCACTCTGTGTGCTAAAAAGCACATAAAAGGCTTCAAAAAAAATGTGCAAGGGCTGGCCAAAAAGCTCAGTGGACTAAAGCACCTGCAAGCAGGCTCAGAGGCTAGGGGTTCAATCCCTGGACCTGCTGTGCTGGCCCCACCCCAGGGCCAAAGTGAGACAGCAATTGAGACTGGGTGTGGTGGCAAGTGCAGGTAATTCCAGCTCTTGAGAATCTGTAAACAGGCAGATTACTACACATCCAATCTCGTAGTGAGACCCTGAACACCCTGTAGACCCTTCCCTAAATACAAAAAAAAAGAAAGAAAGAAAGAAAGAAAAAGGAAGAGAAAAGAAAGAAAGAGTGCAGAAGTCTATCTGCGACTGTGACCTCAACTGGAGGAAGATATGACCACACGTCAGGGTGGAGAAGGTGGCTATGGCCGGGCTTCACCATCTGATGCAGAGTTTATAAATGGAACCAAAATTTTCCCAAACACTTTGGTTCACAAACCCAATTGTTCCCAGAGCGAATTGTGCTCGAACAGAAGAATCCATGAACCAAGGTATACTGAAGAGTTTTGAATTGCTTCAGGACACTGAGGACAGAAGAACAACTGAAGATCATCCTCAGAGTGCACTTACAGAGCTGATGCAGGGAGAAAACAAGTGGGATAAACGTCTTGGACATAAGTGAAGAGGCATATTTTGAGGGGAATTAATTAGAATTAATGCATCTTTTACTGTAACTATTTAAAAAAAACCTTAAGAATTCATAATACTCTTTGTTCAAGCCTCATGTATTGCTAATGAAGTAACTGAAATTTTATAATATTCAATATGATAATGGGCGTGGGAGACACAATGCGATACCAGCCATAATTTTGTAGTCAGTCACTTTGTTCTCATTCGCATTGAGATGCCTCTTTGAACAGTGTTGTGTTGCACCTAAACTATTCATAAAAGCTGAAACCTCAAATGTTCTCCTCTTGTTTCACTTCTAGTCCATATGCAATGCTGAGTTCCAAATCTGCAGAAGAAACTTCATTAACACTTTTAAAAGCCGCTATGTGCTACATCATTTACTTTATGTATATATATCAGGTAGACAATAAAAACAATTCCAGAAATCTAACAATTATTTTCATTATGGTATACAAACATTTAAATGTCAGTTGTATAAACAATTTTTTCTAATTTCAGTCTATGTGTCCAAATTCCTCTTAGTTCTGTTTGACAAAATGTCCTCAGTCTATTTAGTTAATTAGCTTTTCATCCATTCTTTTATTTGTAAAAGTAATGGATTATGGAGACTGTTAAAATCACTTTAATTTTCTTCATACATCATTAGCTGTAGCACCTATGTAAAGATTCAGACCAACACAGCTAACACCTGTGGAAGTGTTACTGACCTCGTGATTTACCTTGGTAACGAGGAGGAACATTATGGGTTTCCTGCATCCTCAAAACAGGGAGTATGTTTTGCAAAGCTTATATATCAATTCCATAGATGTATTTCAATCTTTTCCCTGTTTAATAATTCTTTTTTTAATCCAATAAGTCATAATGTTATTAGTGATAGAAACAGTACAAATTTCAAACCAAGCTGTAGTGGCCTTTTTGAAACACCAAAAAAAGTCCTCCTTTCCGATGACTGCATTGTTAGTTCCATGGTAGCGTTTACAGCATCATTACTGTTCTTCAGTGCTTGGACTGCCTCTGCCCTGAACACATTTGCCTGTGACACAACCAACTCTATGTCCTTAACTTCCACGCCTGTTTCATCAACCTCTTCCTCTTCACTCTCGTCTTGTACAATTGGAGTCCTTGTATTTTCTTGCATGTTTGAGACAGCTTCACCTTGACTTTGAATTTCCCAGCAGCTGCTAACTGTGCTTGCTGAGATAAATCCTCAATCCTGGCTTCCCCCAAAACTATGTAGTTGTCTGAAGCTGGGCTCTCACAGACATCTGGTTTTGTGATGACAAAGAGGATATTCTTAGGCTTCGGGATAGGGACTCTACTAACTCCTGTACCTGCTGAAGACCCAGTTAGGACATAGCCTTCCATGCCTTCTTTTCAGTCCAACTCTGTTTTGTTTTGCTGACCAGTTCTTCATCAGTTTCAGCTGCTGCCGCCAGCTGGGCTTGTTGTGTGGTTGCTTGTGTGGAATCTTGCTCTATGAACTCTAGTACTGATTCATCGCTGTCAGATTCTGTTCCAGACCCTGTCTCAGCCTGAGGCTGTGGCAACTGCTGCTCGGTAGCAGGGACAGTTTCTGTGGCCTCATGGGACATTTTGGGTGGAGAATGCAGAACCAAGATGGTGGCAGAAAGGGCCCCATTCAATAATTAAATATTCTCCTGTTGTAGTAATAATATAATAATAAAGTACTTTGACCTCAAAATGCTGCCACTAATATAGAATGTGGTGCTCATTATTAGATCTCTAAAATGTTTCCATTCTACATAACTACAATTCTGTGTCATCTGATATGCATTTTCTCATTTCTCTCAGTTCATCACATTTATTAACTAAACTATTCACAAATAATCGAGATTAGCCACAGCCTATGTCCACACATTGGTGAATGAATAAAGAAATTTTATTACCATCTTCCTTCAGAACTCATGGGATATTCCAAGATCCTTTGCGGATACCTAAACTGCTTACATAAAATGGAGTAGTGTTTACATAGAGCCTATTCTCTTGCATACTTGGAATCAAGATTACTTGTAAGAATGCAAATACTGTGTATACTTCTGTTACATTGTATTGTTTATAGAATAATGACAAGGAAAAAGTCTACAGATACTCAAATAGGTTTTTTCCCCCAAAATAGTTTCTAATCAAACATGGTAGAATCCAGGAATGCAGAGCTCAAATACATACCAGAAAGTTTCTCCATCATAAAAATCCTGCACTTGGGAGAGTGACTGACATTGTAAATCCCTTAATAAAGTAATTACTGAATCAACAAACAAAAAAAAATCCTGCAACTTACAGTGACATTGATGAATCTAGAGGACATTATGTTGTGTGAAATAAGCCAGACACACACAAAAAAATCATATGATCTCTCTTATATGTGGAATCTAAAACAGTTCACTTGACAGCAGCATAAAGTAAGAAATAATTGGCTTTTGAAAGGTATTAGATGGGTGTGGTTGCTCCATGTGACATTCATATCCATCCAAGGTCTTCCTATTATCCAGAAAGCATACATAGAAAGCAGAGAAGGGGAATCACATTTTTTTTTCTCTTATCCTAGTTTCTTAAAAAAAAATGTTCCTGTGATCCACTTGCTTCTAAGTGGATGGGGGGTAGAGAGTGAGAGATGATATAGGCAGAAAAACATTATTTTGACAAATGAGGAAACTTTTCCATCTGATTAGTTTTCTACAAATCAATTTGGGTACCTTGAAATTATTCTTTTTTATGTATTTAGTACAAGGTCTACAGGGTCTCCCTGCACAGGTCAGACTCACAGTGATGCCCCTGTGTTCAGCCTCTCAAGCACTGGGATTACAGGTAGCACCACCATGCCCAGTCTCAATTGTCATCTCAGTGCATCCCGGGGGTGAGGCCTGTACAGCATGCTTTTGAAATTATTCTTAATCAGTTTTAAATACACATCTTCATCCTATTTCATAATATATTATGAGGATAAAACCTTGTGATTTTTAACATGCAAGTGACTATATTTTACTTTATTTTAAACATGCTACTGTGTTTTTTAAATTAGTAAAAAGCTACAAAATAATAAAGAGAATATTCTATGCTGTTATGCTGTTATAAGCTTGAAAAGCTAGGACCAAGACCTATGAAATATATTATTATTCATATAATCAATGCTTTCTTTACATCTCATTTGTTGTTAGAAGAAAATAAGATTACTTGGCTATCTATGAAAATAATTCACTGCCATAAAAATAGAATTTTAATTTTTATTCATTTGTTTATTTGGTACAGGGTGTCACTATGCAGCTTGAATTCCTAGTGATCCTTCTGTCTCACACTCTCCTGGGCTGGGATTGCAGGCAGGTGCCACCATGATACCGGGGATCAAACCCGGGTCCTTGCACTTGCCAGGCAGATGCCTACACTGCTTAGCTATCTCCCCAGCGGGGCTATCTAAGTCTAAATATGATGCTACAAATAATGCATTTAGAACATATGAAATTATTCTCAAATATCAACAGTTCACACAAAGGATCATTTTCTCCTCTCTGAGATAAAATATCCAGCACACAAAACTTCGAAGCACCAACACTGGTAATGTCCCAGTCCAAGTTGCCTCTGGGACCCAAGGTAAAATCTTAGGTGTGACCCTGTAAAGATATAACAAAAAGTTAAATGCCTTCCCCATAAAATTGCAAAGGGTAAAGTGAAATGTATTCTATTGTTTTAAAATGAAGAGAAGGGCCACGGCGATAACTAAGCTGTCAAAGTGCAAGGACCCAGATTTGATCCCCGGTACCACATGCTATGTGGCCTGGCACCCAGCCAGCCACCGAGACTGGGCATGGTGGTGCATGCTTGTAATCCCAGCACTGGAGGGGCTGAAACAGGGGAATCACTATGAATTCGAGCTGTGTAATGAGCCTTGTACCAAATATATTTAAAAAATGAAATGAGAAATTATTCTGATTTTCCAAATATAATTGTCTCCAGGATTATTAACCTATAATATTTATCATATCCCAGATTCATTATTTGAAAGTGTAACAACTTCTATTTTAACTTGTTTTTTATCTTAATCAAAATAGATTTTATTTAATTTTAAGGTAAAATTCAAAGCAGGTTATACGTGGTAGCCCACTAATACAAAATATTGTATTTATGAAATCACATAAGACTTATAAAGAAATCTTTATGCTTTCAGTATAGTGTCCAGTTAAGACCAATAAGCTAAGTTTTACCAACAAGACTTAGCTTATGAAAAATGTCATACTGTCCTACAAAATATCCACAAAGTACAGTTCTCATTTTTAAACTATGCCATAAGTATAACATAATTTATTTTAACCTTGAGAGAAGGAGAAAGTAAGAAGGAAGATCTTAGGTTTTGAAAATATTTTCTCGGAAGATTAAACTAATGCTCTCAGTATATCATTTTCTTGTTCTCAGTGTTTGTCTGTGTTAGTGGTTAAAAGAAAAGTTCCATCCTCTATCAGGCAAAATATAATTTGACATCATAATGGTACTTCCTCCTTGGCATCCTCAGCAGACGTGGTGCATGCCGAGACCGAAGCACGGACTGTAGGGATCTCAATGGAAAACCGGCAGGAGAATGCAGACTCAGCAGTCTGGCAGGTTTATTGCTAAGCTTGAGGAGGACTTCTCTGTGCAGGTAGAATGGAGAAGATGGCCCTTGCAGGGTAGCAGGCTCTGTGAACAGTGATTCTTGGTTAGTTTCAGAGGGGGTGGATTGGAGAAGCGGTAGGCTGGGGTGTCCTGACATGTCCTAAGGGGACTGCTCCTAACCTGACGAGTGTACACTCCGCGGAACTTACATTTCTCTGAGATGGGGGGTGGGGTGGGTTTATTAGAACTGGTCCTGTCCCTGGCTGGATTCTATCAGGATTTATTCATAATAGTAAGAAAAAAAAAGTCTTCAAATAGAGATGGCTATCAGTGATTAACAGAACAGACTCTCAATTTAGGAGTGGTGAGTGGATATTTAGACATACAAGTTCACTGATGAAAGGAATATTGCTAACTGACAAGCTCAAGGTGTGGTTGGGACAGTTAATCCTTCAATCTGAAGTTATCTTATTGGAAAGAATTATTTTCAAATAATACTAGTCAGTAACAAAATTCATGATGAATGAAACAGAAAATATTAACTTTTAAAATTCAAGTACAATATTCTTTGTGTCTTCACAATTTAATCTTATCATTCTAGTAACTAGAGAATTATCATTTTTGTTTTTAAAACTAATAATGCTGCACACCCTGTGAATTATACATGTTCTATCTTTTATTATTATTTAATATTAGTCTGTGAAATGCATGATAGTTAATGGATGTGTCAGTTTGGGTAAGATGGGCCCAATTAAATTGGATCAGCATAGTCCTGGGTGCTGTGGAGAGGAATAATTGCAAACAGAAGGCTCACCTAGAACAGCTTGTTGCTGAAAGAGTGGCAGAAAAAGGGAAGGGAGGAAGGAAGGCCCACTTCAGTTCCTTTGGAGGAGGTCCTGTTTCCCCTTCACTCTCCACACGCTGTCTCCTGGCTTCCTTCCACCAGCAAAGACCTTCAGCCTACTGTTGCAGGCCCGGTGGCTTCCTGATGTGGACTCGCATGGAACACTACACTGAGCTCAGGCCTCTGGCTGGTTCTGTTAGCTCTCTGGTGCACAGACAACCCTTGTGCACGCTTCCACACCTGGCTCTGGACAGCCACCGTAACCCATTCTTGAGCATTCTTATATATTTATATATTCTGTCTAAAATATCCTTCTCTAGTAAGCACTGACTGGTAGAAGAGGTGAAAGTGTCTTGGAGAAAGTTAGAAATGAATATTTAAGCTATTTATAATGGCATGTCAGGAGATGAAAAGTTCAGTTCAGATATTCTTTTTTTAATAAAAATTCAATAACACTAGAAATAACTTAAAATTTCTTTAGAGGTCTAGATGACTTAGATAAGAACTTTTGTTTTACTATGGCTGAGACTACAGTGTTAAAATACTACAGCAATGGAACAGTGAGAATTCAATCTTGAATCGTTAGAGCAGTTCTCTACACCACCTCCAGAGGAAAGTATGATATTTATATGAGGTGGTAAACAACTATGTGCGTGGATAGGCAAAGTGATTAAAAATCAAAAACCATAATGGTAAGAAAGATGGTCTGTTTTACTGAACAAAACCTATTTACATACAGATTTGATAGTCATAACAGTTATCTTTAGAATGAATATTTTAATTTCTGTTTCACAGTGTAGTAAATTAAGAAAGGTTGGTACTCTCTCCATGTCACACAGCTCAGTGTGGAGTCAAGTCCAGGGCTTTTCTGTCACATTATGCTTGCTTCATGGTAAGAGAAAATGTAGTAGATTTAATTTCACTTCACCAAAAAACAAACACATTTCAGCCTGTTTTTCTTATAAAAAAGGAGATACAGAAGTATGCATGAATGCTGGGAGGGAACATAACAAATTCAGTCAGAAAGAAAATGAAATGTGATCAGTAACATTATTGGGAAAAATAATAGAATTATCTTTGAAAATATTATAATTAATTTTGATTTTTCTTTTACATTTAGAGATGTTTAATGCAGTAATTGTGTCAGTTGCTCTTCTTTCGTTGCTGGGACAAATACGTGACACCCAAAATGAAGGAGGGAAAGGTTTATTTAACTCATAGTTACTGGAGGTTTCAGTCCATACTTAGCTGGCTCCAAAGCAGAGCAGCACATGAAAGAGAGCAACCTTTCATGGTGGTGGCAAAGGGCAGAAAACACAATGCAGGAGCAGCAGCAACAATGGCTACAGAGAACAAGTCTGTCTCTCCGTTTCTCTTATGTTACATTCAGGTTATTGGCCCCAGGCTGGGTGTAGCACTTGCATCCATAATCCCAGAGGTACTCAGACTCATAAGCCCAGCCTTGGATAACCAACTAATCACAAACTCTAAAACTGCACCTCAATGACTGTATGAGGCTTTGGGGTAACAAATATACACAAACCATAGCAGTAATTTCAGTTTATTTAAATAAATCTGATATTTAACAATCCTATTGAAAATATTTTCATTACTGGACACTTTTGTCATAAATAGCCGAGATTACCTTATAGAATTGATTTATTAATATTAAGGTGTTAGTCTAATCAGATTCTGAGAAAAAAAATTCACAAAGATTTTACTTCACTTAGAAAAATAACCTAATTAATAACTACCTATTTATAATTCAAGGCCAAATGCTCTTTCTTTACTTACTTCCTTTTTCTATTTTGCATATTTTGCAGAAGGTATTTGTCATTCCTAATCCTGGAACAAAGTAGGCAACACCTGCACATTAATGGAAAAGAAGTTTATTTGACTTCAGTTTCAGAAGATTGCTTAGTGCTTGGTTGGCTCCAAGGCAAAAAGGGCAGAGGAGAGGGAGGGCTGCGGGGCAGGAAGATGCTCTATCCATGAAGCAGGGAAAGAAGACAGGAGCTGGCTAGGAAGACTTCACCATTCTTTAGGGGATAGAGAAGTGTGTGTGAATGCCTCCACACACACTTGTGTGGAGACATCCCCAGTGACACAATCCTTCCAACAGGCCCTACCTTTTAACTGCGAACTCATCAATGAACTAATCCATGATGAATATAGTGAGCCCTGATTCAACTATCTTTCAAATCCTGCACCTCCTAACACATGAGACTTCGCAGGGACATTTTTTGTCTAAAGTACAACATAGACGATTTGGCCTAGGAAATCAGTGTCATAAACTAGAAACAACCTCACAGACTTGAATTTAACATAAATTCTGCCTGTGACTCTTAATCAAGTTGTTCATTCTCTTGTACTCAATGTTATTCATTTATAGTCCAAAGCTTGTTAGACTAACACTGACAGACTATTCTGAGCACTAGTAAATAATTGGCATAAAAACTTCTCATATGACACCTGACACATTTTAATTTTTGTTGTTTTGTTGTTCTGGGTATTGAACCCAGGACTTTGTCATTGCTAGGAAAACACTGTCACTGAGCTACATCCCTAGCTGATACTGTAACATCTTGAAATGTAAAATGAGCTTTTGATTTTCAGACAAAATGGTGAAATCAAAGGAGACCCTGTGCTGGGACTGATGTGTACTTTGGCAATCACTTTGCTCTAACCCAATGAATCGTCCCTGTTCCATTCTTCCTGCATTATTTATCCAAGAATTCCATGGACCATGATATATGGACATATTTAAAATGTAAATGTGGAGGCCCTATCTCAGGGTAGGGCCTGGATTAAACTCTCTGGATCAAGGGTGAAAAGGACAGGAAATGTAATGTTAAATACTGTAGTCATCATTGGGTTTTCAGACCCTGCATTCCCCTACGTAGAAGCAATGTCTTACACGCCCTGAATAATTTCTACTTAACATCAATAGAACTATACAATAGTGATTTGAAAGATAGAAGATCAAATCAAATTAGAATTCTATTATGATTGAAAACATTAGTGCCAAATCTTTCTTCTGGAGTTCGGCAGGTTTGAGGTCCTACTCTGCTGTCTGTCTGCTTCCTAGAATCTCCACTTTTCACCATGGTGACAAGGACTGTATTTATTCTAAGTTCTACTCTCCAGATTTTCATCCTGAAGAGACTGTGATTTTTCTGTTGGAGTTTTGAACACACCACAGGTTATAAACCTATTTCTGTCCTCACGCTGGAAGCCATTTAACAGTGCTAGAGAATTTAACAATGTTAAATTTTCAGTACCATTCTTGTTTTCTCTGTTTCTAGTACCTCCCAGTAGATGGTTGCCTCCTGGTGTTATGTAACTTTTAAACATTTTTGTCCAAAGATTTTAGTTCCTATGTTTGGAAAATGGATTGATATGTATTCATCAATATTGGTAATGGAATAATAATAAAGTTACTTTTCTATGAACTGGTTCTACATAAATTCTTTTATATTCTCCTTTTAATACTTCCAAAATTTGCAAAACAAACTGAGGAATCAATGTTACATCTGCTTACCTGGAAATGTGATGTGCCCAGCTATATCAGCACCGCCAAAGTGAAGTGTCAGCTCTGTCCCTGCATCCCTCATACGAGGCACTCTATCGAGGCAGACAAGCCAGATCAGCTGAGCCAAGGTTGGGTGCACCTACTCTAAGAAGGGCAGGAAGAAATCAGGTATCTGAAATGTTTATTTCCCAGCAAGAGTTATAGAGTTGGACATTTTCATCTATCTGAATAGTTCACATGCTGGGAACCGAGAATTACTGATTATCTACGGCTGTCCGGGAATGACAAAGTTTCATTAACTTAGATGATAAATTAAAAATGATATATGACAGAATTGGTGATATAGCTCAGTGACACAGCACCTGCCTGGCAACCATGGGGCTAGAGTTTGATTCCATTGATTGATTGATAGATAGATAGATAGATAGATAGATATAGATGATGTCTATGTCATATATATATATATATATATATATATATATACATATACATGTATATATGATAAAGCCATTTTCAAAATTAAGCAACTAATTTTATTTTTTCTAAATGTGAAATATATCTATCTTAATAGTTATGAAATATAAACTTTTTTAAGACCATAAATAAAAAATACCCAATAGTTTATAACTTTACATTTACTAATTTCTTACAAAAATTTTTTACAAAATTTTATTGGTCTGTGATAAGAATTTCCAAAGCTAGGACTAACAGTATCCTATCTGATTCCAGGTCTCTGGTGCCTAGCCAGAGCATACGTGATCCAGGGCATGGGGCCGCACACCAATAAATCCAGTACTGAAGCAGGAGGACAAGTTAAATAGTGAGAGTTCTATGCCAACTTGAACTGCGTAACGAGACTTTGTCTCAAAACAAACAAACAAGCCAGGTAAGCAAGCAAGCAAGCAAACAAACAAATATTTCATATATACATATATACGCATATATGTACAATACATATATAATACATATATATATATATATATATATATATATATATATATATATAAAGCCTACACAACATGCATATCTAGGTCAAGTATGAAGGCTGAATTTACTTTTTTTTTTTTTGAATTTACTTTAAAAAATTTTTTTGAGTGAAAAGAAGAAAAAACATGTCATTAACAGAAGGAGGCATTACCAAAATACCAACCTGCTATCTAGCTCTCACTGTTGAGAAGAGCCTTTATTTTTCTCTCCTCTGCCTTAAGGTAGGAAAATGCCCTAGACAGAATTTGAAGGAGCTCAGTGACCTTGCCATTATGATTGTCCTGGTCAAGATAGTTGAAATAGGATAAAGGCTGGTAGGACAAAATAGCCTATTTTTGCTTTTTCAAGTGGAGAAAACATGTAGAAAGGACCTGAAAGCTTTTTTTATGAACAGCCGAAATCCAACGTAACTGAGAATGGCTCAGAGGATGTGGCATTCACAGTAAAAAGAATGTGAATCAAAACTTCCAAACCAGATTCTTCCTTAGTGTCTTGATATTGGATGCTCATACAGTCCTTTCCCTGATTTAGATCTTTTAGAGAATAAAAGAGAGAACAAAACCTAGCTAACCCACTAGTGTTATGGACTATTGGACTATATTGGGTTATTTTGCTGAATTCAGGTACCTACACTATTTGAACTGGCATCAAGTATGAAAAGGTCTTTTAAAGACTTCTCTAAATACAGCTTGTCTAAGAGCAGCAGAACACCCATCTCTGACAAAACAAAACAATAAAGGGGGATATAAATAAAGGACAATTTTGTAGTGAAGTGTATATATACATATATATGCAAAATAGGGTAGATATATAGCTACTTTCTCTTAGTTCAATGAAAAGAAAGTTTGTACTAATATTGTTTAGACAAGGTATTGTGTTTGCATCTTGTCTTATGAATAAATACTACAGAGACAATAATATGCAATGCATTAATTATTGTAACTGTCCAACTGACCCATTTTGAAACTGTGTCATTGCTATTCTTTTTTCATTAAAATGAATGAAAAAAACATAGCTAGACTCTACTCTATAGATTTGTGAGATAATACAAAGAAATTAATAAAACCTGATCAATATATGATGACTTGTTGCAGAGAAATAGAATTGCAATACAGGAGATATCCTTTATCCAACAATCCTCAGGTTTTAACATTTGTCAAAATCACCTGTGCAGTTTTTAAAATACAGATGATTGACAGCCACATTTCAAGACTATGATTCAATAGTTTAAGGTCGGACCTGAGAAACTGTCTTTATGACATTTCCAAGTGATGCTGGTACTACTATTTTATGGGAAAATCTTGAGAACCATTCTTCTGCAATGATACCCTGGCCTTGGTTCACATCTCTTAGTAACTCTATCCTAACAGAAAAAATAATTAGCTTATTTAGCTGGTGAAGTTAGAAGGAATTGAGTTTTCTTAGTTCCTTTTGTATTTTCATGGTTGTGGATTAGTTGGCCTGCATATAAGGATCACTTTGGTTTTCTTTTTGACTTGAGTTAAGCTGTTTTTCTTGGAGAGGAGTGCAGGGCTTAGCCAAGCATGGCAGTTTCTCAGCGGGGAAGCTTATCTAGTGCTGAGATGTACTCAGAGCCTTATTTGTTTCCTTGTCTTAATTACTCACATGTTCCAAACCTACTTTCATAAGTAGCACTAATATACATTTGGGCATAGTATCTGTTTCTTAGTTGGCTTGGGCTTTGGTAGGGAATGTTTTACTTGTTGGTTCTATGACACTTTAACATCTGACAAAGGACAGAAGAATCACATAGCATCTTAGAAGTTCGCCACTCTCCAGGAGTGAGTGATTCTTTTTCTAATCAGAGAGGAGATAACAATTCTGTCAGCAGTCAGTTTGTGACTGCTTTATCAAAGTGTCTCGAAAGAAAGGGATGGCAGTTTTCTTTGTGAGGATGACTGGGTGCTTTGGATTTTATCAGCTGTTTTTAAACATCCTCACTCATTGTTCAGTGACATCCCAACAAATCAATCCTACTAACACAAAGTCTCAACAAATCTTACATATTCATAACACAGGTATTTAAATTAAAGATGTAAATTCTTTCTTTATGTATCTGATGGTCATCCAAAGAAAATCTCATACAAAGGATATAAAAATGAGCCAAAATAGTGACTGTATTTTTTTCTGTGTTTTTTCCATCTTATTCTCAAAGAGATAGAACAAAATGAGTAATCACAATGTAAAAGTCAATGTTTTGAGTAACCACAATATATAGGATGTTATGTTATTATCTTATTTAATTCTCTAATAACACAATTAAGGCATATATTTCTAACTCTATTGGTTTTACATATATCATATATCCTAAAGAAAATGACATAGAATTAAAATCTAAGGTCTGTTTGCCACCGAAGAGGATGTTCTTTCCACCGTGTCATATTACTGACAAGTGATACTAAGCTAAGCAAAGGAAGTTATGATATATTAAAATGGGACCCCTAGTAATACTCTTCCAAGGTCACTTTTTGCCAAAAAGGGGCCATCCAGATAGCTTAGCGGACTAAAACACAGGCTCAGAGACTGGGGTTTGATCTCTAGTGTGCCCTGCTAGCTCTGCCCCTGGGGCGCACTGAGGTGGTGATTGAGACTGGGTGTGCCTACGCTGCCTTGTAATCCCAGCACTTGGGAGGCTGACAACAGGAGGGTCACTAAGAGTTAGATCTGTGTAGTGACCCTGGAGACCCTGTAGGAATAACATTTAAAAAGAAATTACAGGCCAGGGAGACAGCTCAGTAGAGTAAGTGCTTGCCTGGCAAGCACAAGGTCCTGAGTTCAATCCCCAGTACCACAAAAATAAATAAATAAATAAATAGACAAACAAATAAGTAAATAAAGTTACTTAGACAAACCATCTGCTTTTATAAAAGTATTTTAACTATTACACTGCTGTGTATTTGTTAAGCATGTTATGTTTTTATCTTATAATTGTTCATTAATATAATGTTAATATTAAGTTGTGGGACACATATATATGCAGGAGGGTATGTTTTTAAAATGAATGCTTATTTATGGAAAGCAAATTTCTCATAAAGTGCTATATCTAAATACTTATCATTTACATGGTAGAATGAATGTTTATGAGCAGTACATAAAATGAATGGAGTGCTTTATATCTGGCAAATGTGGTTGCAGATGCTTAAATTTTACTGTTTTTATCTACATCTTTTTGAAATTTTGTATTGATAAAATTGCATATTTAAAAAAGAAATGGTGAAAGTATGATGTAAAAAATTAGACTAATGAATGAAAAGTGCCTCAAATGGTTTAAATCTGAACTATGAGTAGAAGTAAAAGTAGTGAAAGAATTTTTCATGATTGAAACATCTGATGAGCAATAAACTGATTGTTTTGTGAATATAACACTAAAATCATGTACATTGTGAATACATATATTGTTATAATCCTTTCATTAATGTAACCTAAACATTTACAAAAATCATAGGAATTAAAAATTGCTCTTCAGAATTTTCACATATTAAAATATTAAATCTAGGACAAGAATTTATGAAATGAAGTGAAGTTGTTTCCAAAGGTACAGTGATTGATAAAAAATTACTCCATTGGTTGGTACTCTTTATTTATAAATAAATAAATGAGAGATTTGGAGAACATACTTTCTTTTTTTTTTTTGCTAGTAATTAGAGTTATTTAAAAATTTAAAACTCAATTATAAAGTTAGTTATTTTTGTGTTCACTGTTTATGATATTTCTGTGGTTGCCTAATAATGTTTCTGATCAAACTAATATCATGTTACATTGTTTTATTTTTATTACAGATTGGCCAAATTTAACTCATAGGGAGAATAAAATTATCTAAAGTTATCCATAACAACTCCATTCAAGTTAATCTATTATCCTCAAATGTATAAATACGTATTGCAAAAAAGGAAAAGTAGACAATCAAAAACAATAGATTGGAAAAAAATGTCATCAGAGACAAAAATGGTTAAATTAAAATCTAATAACTTTACATAATTTGCTGACTCTGTTTTAATACTTTGATCCTATAATATGGTTATAAAAAAGCACCTTTAGTATAGAAGAATGACTGAAAGTTAAAGGGTAGTGCTTTAGATAGTAGGGTACTTTGATGTAAGCGGCATAAGTGAAGTTTCTAAATTAGTTGACCAAAACCAAATTGTTTAGGAAGAGATTGACTTAGGGGTCTGTTGAGCTAAACAGATCTGGGATTAGATACAATTACCAAATTATATAATATTCACTTGTATAGATATAAAAAAAAATTTTCACAGTGAAAATCTCATCTACCAAGTCTTCTATGAATAATTGGCTTGTCTCTTCTTTCCTATTGCCATGTAAATTTAGAGTTAAAAATACACTTGCAGTCTAAAGTAAGAAATTATTGTCCCTAATGAATGACCCATTAATCCACTAAAATTACAACTTCTCAGGCTATTGTACAGCTGTTCCCTACAAACTATGAAAAAGTCAAAGTGAAAGAGTGAGACAAGCATAAAATTAATAAAAGAAAGCAAATGTGATATAAATCACTTTAGAAAGCCCTAAGACCAATCATGGCAGATATTGACCAACATTTTTAAAAATACAAGTTGATGCTAATAAATTGAGATGTGTTTCTAATCAGCCAAACAAAGAGAATAATAGAGGATTTCAAAGGCAGTGAATTTTTACTTTCCATTTCTCATCTAAAAATGGCAACAGTAGGTCATTTTCAAAATGTGTGATACATATTCCCTTACAAGTGAATGATTTGGGGAATATACTTTTTCAAAGAGATACTTTTAATGATTTCTCATGCTTTGAATATTATCTGTATATTCATTTAAATAGCATTTCTATAAAACAAGAAACATTTTTGTACTGAATAATACATTTAAATGATCATATCGTTTTGAACAGTTGTAAATTCATTAAAATCTATGTAACAACATCGGATAGATTTCATATTTAATTTAAACACACTTGGATTCTTTTAGTAAAATGAAATATTGTTGACTGCATCACAAACTTTGCACTGTATCTTGAAAGATGATAATCTTAGAATAGAGATATTATGAATTTCAGAGTTGCTATTATATTTTTAAAAATTGAGACAGTTCTGAGAGATTAAGGATGTTCTTCTTTTTCTGTTCTCAGTTCTGAGCCATTTCCATTGATCTTAAACTTTATAGTAGGCAACAAAAGGGAATATTTTGGAAGCAGAGAATATGAAGTATACAATTCTGTACATGGCTGTAAAAAGTGCCCAATTGTGGCATTTACCAATCATGAAATAAGAATATCCTCGAGCAGAAGTCTTCAAAAATAAATACAGTAGTATGGATTCTTGTGAAGTATGCATTCTTCCACACCTATGTCTATATCGTTGACATATAATGGCCTCTTTGCGTTATGCAAAAGTTTCAGAGCCATAAAACAATCTTTGGCATTTTATAACTATAATAAAATATTCCTGATAGAAGGAACAGCATAATTAAAGGGTTACAGCATAAGATAATTTATGTTTATAGATATGCAACTCATTTGTAATGGCTAGGATACAGTATATATGGGTAAGCCAAAAGCCAAGCCAAGCCAAGCCAAGAAAAAAAAAAATAAAAGAAAGAGCACCTATCTTCCATAATCATCTACTCAAATTACAAAATTATCTTTAAGAATTATCTTTAACATTACTGCTATTAGGGAATAATTAACTAGACAGCAGACATTAATCACATGCGTGTTAGACATTGAACAGTTTGTACATTAACTTTATTAGTACTTCAAACTTCCTACAGATGTGAAAAGTTGAGAAAACAACTAATCTCTATGCTATGGCTTTCTGATTTACTTCTTATTGCTTGTCTTTCAATTTTGAACTCAGTCGATGATAAGCTGATTTTATTCAGTGTACACTGATTAAACAAGTCTCACATGTCACTTCACAACTGAGTATGCCCTAAGTTTACTTTTTCATTTTTCCTAGTAATTTGCTATATTGAAATAATTACTGCTATTTATTGAAGATTTTCTTGTTCCCAGTTTTGTCAAGGACTTCATATCTATGAACATGAATGTTTAAAATAATATTTCAAGAAATGCATTATAAATGCTATTTTAGGGGGAAAAAGTCTTAAAGAAGTTAAGTAACAGTCTTGGCATCAAAAATATTCATACAAAGAGATAAACTTTTTCACATCAAGCACAAATTCACTCTCATAAAATATAATCACATATTCTCACACTTACACAGGAATGGCTTCCCATTTGTTTTATTCTGCCAACCTACTTCATAGATATAAGTCAGTGACTTATAGCACTTATTTTACTTAAAATTTAGAGAATTTAGAATATTTATTTTTCTCAAAATTCCCTTACAAGTTAAATATTTTCAGCTTCAGCAAGCTGTGCATGAAAATATAAAACTTTATAGCCTCATCAGTAGCATCATAAAAGATGGAAAATATTTTACTTATCTCAGAGTCTCTTCTAAGATGTCAAACTATATCTGTAAAAGAAGTAAATGTACATTTGTGCTGATGCTTATAGTTCTTAATTAACTAGATAATGCTTTTGGAATGACACAATACTTTAAATCTGAGCTTCAAAATAATAAAAAACCTTACATTGTTTGCAAATAGATCAATTGTACTTCAGAACTATTCTCTGATATATAAATATATGTCTTATTTATTATTCAAAATATGTTTGATTTCTTAAACTCATTTTAGTGTTAAAGATATTACTTTGTTTTAGCTATAGTCTCTAATTCAAAAATCTGACACAAAAGCAACATGCTCAACATAGTTATACTATTAGTTAAATCCTTGTTTCTTTCCTTTACTGTACATATCTTTCAAAACCAGGTCAATGGACCAGCAAGATAGCTCAGAGTACTAAGTACCTGCTTAGGTAAGCACAGGGACTGGGGATTGATCCCAGGCACAACATGCCATACTAACACTGACCCTGGTTGTACTGAGCCAGCCGCCAAATCCAGGGGTGGTGACACACACCTGTAACCCCAGTGTTGGTGAGGCTGAAAACAGGAGGATTACTAGAAGTCTGAGCTGCATAGTGAGATACCCATGCCAAATACATTAAAAATAATAATAAAAACAACAACACCAACAGGCCAAACACTGTACATATAACACAACTCTCTTCCATGGCTGCTCTACATACATGTATGTAACCCTTAAACTTAAGGGTTAAGTAAGCCCCTTTATTTCATCATGGCACATACAACATTTTTCATGGATGCCGTAGGTACAAAAGGCTATATATGTACATTTAATTTTAATAACTTTTCACAATCTAAGTCTGCCACGTTCTAGGTTTATTGACAATTAGGTATCAATAAACCTTACGGAGTTTTCCCTTTTCTATTAGAATACTTGTGATCATGAACATACTGGTTGTCTTTTAACTTTGATGACCTCTTTAATAAGATCCTATGAGCACACATAAAATGAAATGTTTGTGGAAAATTTTAATATTTTTTCTTGACTTCTGAGAATGAAAGAATTATATTTGAATTAATTAAAATAGTGGGTGAAAAAGAAGACTTTGTAAATATTCATATTTTATGATATATAAATTATATATAGTAGACACATGAAGACCTGTGCCACTGAAGAGATTGTACCTTGTTGGATCATTATAGTCTCTTCCAAATGCATGTAAGGATTGTTTAATATATCATAATAACACTACAATATACAGCATATGTCCTCTACTGATATAAAATATTAGTTATAGAGAAATGATCAGGTGCCCTCATATTTGCATTTGTACACACTCAACTAATTTCCTGTAAGAAGGTCAGTGTAAGCATATCAAGACAACTCAGCTGGGTTATTTATGACATCTATAAAGGCAGTGAGGTGTGAAGAATGAGAAGATGAAGCAGGAATAAACAGCATCATCATTTAAGCCTGTTTTGAAATACAGGAGGGATTCCATACTTCCTATTCCAATATCATAGTTCACAGAAACTTATTAAGTCTGTAAGAACCACTTGAAATTAAAATACACTCTAAACTTTTGGTATCTGGAAATGCATCAATCATATAAAAAAGCACATCAATATTATAATGAATGGTAACCAGAGACACTAGCATAATTATTAATTCTCTTTATATTTTATAAATACTAGGCTTTGAAGAAGACAATTCATGGATCATTGCTATAAAGGAGAGAATAGTGAATTAAGAAGGTGAATACTCCAGTGTTTATTTGCTATAAGCCTGTTAGTCCATTTCATTTATTTATTTATTTATTTATCTTTGTATTTTAGAGAAGGGTCCACAGGGTGTTTGGAGTCTCACTACTAGACCGGACTTGGAGTGATATGCCTGTTTACAGCCTCCCAAGAGCTGGGATTGCAGGTGTGTGCCACCATGTCCAGGCTCAGTTGCTGTTTTAGTGCGCCCTGGGGGCAGGGCTGGCACTGCAGGCTGGTAGATCGAACCCTTGGCCCCTGTGCCTGCTTGTAGGTGCTTAAATCCGCTGAGCTATTTGGACAGACCCCAATTTCACTGTATATTTAAAACTGATTCATTAATACATGTGCTTAGATACCCGTAGTACTTTTAAGATTAAATGAACTACTGCATATGAAAGCAATTTGTACACATGAAGAATTGAAGCACATTTAACCCAAGCCTGAGATGCTTCTATTAAAGTCAAAATAAAAATGTAGTAGTCTCCATGGAAAGATATTTGATAAATTCATTTATAAGAAACAGAATAAATTGATTTAAGAATAGTTAAATCTTTGTTTTGAAATGGATTGTTAAGTAGAAGACATATCTGGGGAAGCATACAGACGGCTTTTGCTGTTATAGTCAATTGGTTCATCTCTACCACTTCACTGGTGGCTTTAACTAAGGAAAACATACAGATTAAATAGACTTCATCACCAATCTTTTTCAGTTTTTTAGTAAATTTATATAGTAAATGGTGTTTACACTCCTTGTGGGAATTTGGTACAAGCACATTACATATTTCAGTTAATTTTTAATCCCTTTTCCCTTCTTCCTCCAACAGTGTCCTGATCCTCTTCCTAGTTTTTTTGTAAATTTTTGCAGCATACCATATTTGTACAGATTATTTGCAATCCTTGTGTGGAGGTGACACATGCACACAGTGCATCCCAACTCCCTGATCCTTCCCTTCCCTCACTGGCCCAACTCTTGGTCCCCTCCCCTTAGAGAACAATCTATCTCTTTGCTTCCTATTACCTATCTTCCATTTTGCTCTTCATCTTCACTCAGGTTTTCTTGTGTAAGAGAAACTATGTGTCTAATTTATTCCACTTACAATTTTGACCTCAAGGCCCATCCATTTTCCTACAATAACTCAAATTGACTTTCTTTATGAAGGTATTATGAAGGCAGCCACCTTGACTTATTCATATACTGCTGGTAACACCTTTTATATAGTTAAGTTGAGGTCACATACAATCTGCAGTCCAAAAAACCTAAAATATTCACTATGTAAGTCTTTTCATAAAACAAAGTTAAAAAGTACAATTGAAAGGAAATTAATAAGTAGAATATTTTTGATATTTGTACATTTTATTAAAATAAAACTTATTAAAAATTAACATATTCAATGTGGATATTGCATTCTGAAACCCTGTAATGATCATGCTTTCTTAAATTGAAGGAGCCTGGCACAGGCATGTTTCCTGACAGACCAGGCCTCAAGATTAGATTCTTCAGACAATGGTCTTCACCACAGAGCCTTCATAAAGTGTCCCTTTAGCTGTGGTCCAATGCAAAGCTAAGCTTTCAGGGGACAAGAGAAGGAGGCAGGAAGGAAACTATATATGTGAGAACTGTAGTGAGCATCGCGGAAACTCACAGTTCCATGGTCCTAGTCCAGGAACACCCCAAACCTACCCACCGGCCTTTGAACATGAGCTAGGGATGGGGAAATGGTAAAGAGAACATATTGCTTGTTCTTCAACAAAAAGAGAAGAAAATCCTTCACTGGCTTCAACCCTATTGTCAGTGTCACTTGTACCCAGATCTTCACAGACACTGAGAATCCAGTAGGAAGAGTGGGCCACATCCTCCTCTCAGGAATACTGTCCTGAGGAGAGGGCCGCAGCGCCCCCACAGAACAAAACTTTCCCTCCTTCTTGGGGCTAAGAAGGCATCCTGTGTGATGGTTATTTCCAAATGTCATTGCCCCATCATCCTCAGAAAGGCTTACTTGGTGACTGCCCCATCCCTGAATCACACCGTGATTCACTCAGGAGGTGTGAAGCAGCTCCAGGTCAGGCTTACGACACAACCGAGTCAGCGCTCCACACGTTTCTTTCATCCTTTCTGTCTGCAGTAAATCTCACTGACCCTTCCTTGATATGAAATATCCTCTGATATCTCTCAGTGTCTGTCCTTTGTCTGTCCACTGTGGCCAGATGGCGGTGCTCCTCCTTATAAAGAAACAGATGCATGTTCTCAGACGAAGCTCTGATCACCACCTTCCTTAATCCTCGTATTTCACAAAGAACTGGGTTTTGCTAGTTTCTTCAGTGATACTGGTTTTCGTTTCCTGAGTCTCTTTCAGTAGACACTAGATTTTCTTTACAAGTTTCTCCTTTTGTTCCTCTGCAACTTTCCACGAGGCTGTGGCCATGTATGTGTTTCCCAGTTGGAATCCTTTCCTCAGTTCTTGGCCGCCTTCAACTGACTATTTGCTTCAACCAAGCCAGCAGAGTAGGCAGTTCTAAGATGGATGATGTGGTTTGGTGCAGTATGACTAAGGGAATGGCTCCTACATATGCTTTAGTCTATTTGTTCAAATGAAGTTACGCATCCTGGGAACTTGCTAGGACAAAAGATTAAGGCCAAAAGTACAGAGAGCAGGACTTAGTGACTGCTTTCTCGTATCCATGCTGCACTGATTCCTTTCTCTTTGGAACTTTGATACCATTAAAGAACAATTATTTGCACTGTATTGTAGTTTAATTTTCGTTTCCTCCATCTTGGAAAAATGCTGCAATTTTATAAGATCTTAGAATCCCACATTTAGTGAGTAATGCAATCAGAATTTAAACTCCAGGATTTGGTTCTCAAACTATATCACATATGTATTAAAAATTAAAAACAAAACTGTGTCATCTTGATGTCTTGAACATGTGTTCTACTTCATTACTCTAATCTGCACACATCCTCGTGGACAGTGTTAGTGTGAGTATGGAACTTACATGCCTTTGATTTATTCTTGAGTAATGGATTTCTCAACCCTTAATTGTGTATGAGGCTCTCAAATATTTTCAAGTTTTGTCAATACTTTTTCCACCTTTCCTGTTTACATTTAATTAAAGTTATTTTGATATAAACTATTCTGATCGCCACCTTATAAATATTTTATTGCATAAATTAGTATGAACCTTCCTTTGGTTAAACTCATAAGGGAAGACATTTAACCCACATTGTCAACTTCCTTATAATTTTTCTAGTCTTGATTGGGGAATTGGTGGTAAGAAAAGTGGGTGGACTGAAAATAGTAAAATTCATGTCAAAATAAATTCCCTTTTTACCTCAATATTATAAATAGATATGAATATTCCACATTTAGTAAGTAATGTAACCAAAATACAAACTCTATTATTTGGTTCCCAGGCTATACCACATGTTTTAAATACTAAATAGCATGATGTATAATTATCTTCATTAATGAGGTATTGACTGCTTTTTATTTTATTTCAGTTTTTAAAATGTACATTTCATTGTTTGGCTTTTTTCCTGTCTTGGCTGCAAATGACAAATTACACAGAAAAAAATTTGATAAATAGACAAGTACATATAATATAATATAACATCTAAATAATGGAGGATGAATGAGATTAATATTAATTGAAGGTTTTTTTTCATCTTTCCAGGTGTAAAATTTTATCAATTTTTATGACACATACCAGCATGAAACCTCAAGATTTTTGTAGTCAGTTTTATTTTTATTATTTATTTATTTATTTTTAAATGTATTTAGTACAGAGTCTAATGTGTCTCACTACACAGATCAGACTTGTAGTGATCCTCCTATTTTCAGTCTCCCAAGTGCTGGGATTACAGGCGTGTGCCACCACTCCAAGTTTCATTTGCTGTCTCAATGTGCCCTAGGGCAGGGCCAGCACAGCAAACCATGAATCAAACCCTGGTCACTGCTCTCTGCTTAAGCAAGTGCTTTAGTCTGCTAAGCTATCCGGCCAGCCTTGAATTAATCATCTTTTATATCATCACATTAAATTGTTGGTATCTTTTTCAGAGACATATTTATTATTATTTATCTAAATCCCTATATTTATAGTATATTACAATGGGGCAGTCAGGGCTTTGTAATTATTTTTTTTCTTTTTTAGTTAGCAATTTAATTTTACTCAGTATGAATTCAGAAACTCTCTGTCCCTTAAAATACACCTTGGTTCCCTTTTCTTTCCCATCTCTTATGGTGATGGGGATCAAACCTCAGTCCCTGAGCTTGGCTTAAGCAGGCCCTTTAGCCCTCTGAGCTATCTGGCTGGCCCTTATGGCCAGTTTTATATATGTTACATTTTATATTGTTGTAACTGAATAACAAACCAAAAATCTGATTTAGTATCTGAAAGGATATATTCAGACCCAAGATACATGTTATTCCAGAACTTAGGAGCCTTTTGTCAGGAAAACAGATGCTTAGACATAGAATGATTTTTCAACCCAATAATTTTATTTATGTGAGACAGTATGGTTAAATATTACCCTAAAATGTGATTTACAGTGATATTTTTGGGCTAGGGTGACCAAGGAATATATGATTCGTCTCTGCTTTTCTATTTTAGCTATATTTTCTCCCTATTATGGAAGCTTAAGTAAATGAGGATGGCAACTTTGGGAAGGATTTCTTGAAGGTATCAAAAATAGAAGGAGCCTTCCTGATACCTCTGTTCATATGGAAGGCACCAAGCAGATAGGATAATGATTTCAGACTATGGGCAAAAATACATCTCTCTATTTGGTCTCATTATGTACTTTTGAGCTTCTTTAGCATACAATATGTTATTATCTTAATGGCTATATAATAACAGACATCTCGTTTTTTATATAAATTGCACAATTGCATGTTAATAGTTTATTATTGTGAACATTTTTTAACTAAATGAATCTAATTATGATCAACTCTTAGAAAAGTAAAATTCAGTTCTGTATCATTACAGTCTACAATAGCAAATATCAAAATATTCTGCATAGAAATTATCAAAGACTTTCCTCCTAGTAGTTATTAATAGGAAATAAATTACCCCAAAACTTAGTGACATCAAATGGTAATTATTTAGTAGTTTAGAATGTGTGTGGATTTGGCATCAGCTGTTTTTGCTTTATCTATTTATATTTATTTGTTTATTTATTTGCTGCAGTACCTGGAATTGAATTCAGAAACTTGCACTTGCCAGGCAGTCGGTTATGCCACTGTGCTCTCTCCACAGCCCTGGCATCTGGTTTTGAATTATCTGGGTACCTCTCTTTCAAAGTCTTTTATGAGCTACAGTAACATTTTCCACTGGGGCCCAATTTATTTAAAAGTTTATATGGGGAATAATTTGTATACAAGTTTATTTAGGTGGCTATTCATAGTTCTCAGTCTTTTCTGATATTTGGCTGAAAAAAACCAATTTCATCACATGTATATGTTAAATAAATGCATCGCGAATCATCTTTCTGTATTGGCCCATCTCTGTTTTTCCTTCCAGGAGTCTAGCATCAATAGTTTAAGGACACAAACAATCATTACAGATAACTAAAATAAGCTTATTCATACACCCAATCATTACAGAAAACTAAAAAAAGCTTATTTTAGCTATTTGAGCCCTTTCTTTTTTTAAACCAAATTATAAAATTACACCCAGAATGTATTAGCCACAAATAAGATCCTACAAGTTTTGCAATCATGTCTATGCTTTGTAGCACTTGATTCAGTTTCCCTTTATTGCCACTTAACAATGACACTACATACATAATTCATGTCCTTTATGCCACTCTTCTCCTGCCGTTTCTTTGCTTTTCATCTTGTCTGGGTGGAGGGAAATGCTACATTCTACCTAATGTTTCGTCCCTGACTTTGGAAGGTCTGCGGAGGTGAGGGGCTTCCTCTAAAGTTTCCCTGTGTAGGTGCTGTAAAATAAAACGCAATCCACAACACTGAGATTTCATTGTTTTGTTTTTCTTAATCAGCTCCCAAGTGTTTGAATTTTACATACACCTTTCTATAGAGCTCACAGCTAAAGCACAGGAAGCAAGAATGGGAGAAGTTCCCTAAGACAGAAATGATGTATCCCAGTTACTCTTCTCTCCTTCCTGGGATAAATAGCTGACACTCAAAATTAGGGAAGGAAAGGTTTATTTAGCTCATGATTCCTGGAAGTTTTCAGTCCATTCTCAGCTGGCTCCAAGGCAGAGTGGTACATGGCAGAGAGCAACCTTTCACGGTGGTGGCAAAGAGCAAGAGAGCAAGGGAGTGGCAGCAGGTCAGGCAGCTAGCTAGCCTCTCAACCCTTCTTATATTGTAAAGCAAATTACTTACCCCAGAGAAAGTGCAGCATCCACACCCACAATAATCAGTCACAAATTCCAGAAGCTGCCCTATGACTGCCTGAGGCTTTGGGGGCACAACTAGACACAAACCATAACACCATGTCTCTGTGAGCTTATCTTGGGAGGGCCTGAACTTCATTTTGCGTGAACATGTATTTCTGTACTTCTACCTAAAGTTTTTTTGCCTCTCATTCGTGCATTCTATGAGTTTTCTGAGATGGAAGTTGGTGAAGCTACAACTTACTCCATGGATGGGGTGAATTGAAACCTCTACTTTCTCCTTGTGGGAAGTTACTGGGAGCCTTTTTGGTAAAAGGAATAGTGAAAGAAAGTTTTCATTTTAAATGCCTTGTTATTTTCTCATGATATAACTTCTACATTTCTGAAAGCTTGCATTTCCCTTCAAGGGGGAGAATTCATGAAGAAAATCATTTTCTTATCACTATCAGTGGTCTTTATCACAAACTGAAACTTTTGATAGTACTTCCGTTCTCTTCAAAACACTTTATACAAAAAAACAAAAACTCATTGGAGCTTCATAGCATTTAAAGAAGTCACAACATTTTTCATTTTTCTGCACACACCGCTTTGGTTGAGATTCCAGGTCAACCAAGAGTTAACTCACAAGTGAAACATTTTCATCTGAAAGGGCCAATTTTCTTCAGCACATAATATGACAAAATTGCTTCCTGCAAAAATATCTTTGGACACTGTTCTTAGCAATATATGTGGCACCATGCTGTGAATAATGATCTCTTCTGGCTACTGAAGAATTTGACAATGTTGTATAAGGTCAAAACTATTTCACTTTAGAATGTGCTCAAGTTTTGTTATTTGGCTTTAATTGAATTTTTAAAGCAATGAAGAATCATCTTTTCTTCAGTATGCATAAGGCATACTAGTCCAAATGGAATGTTTACTTCCACCTCACAATTCAAAAGATATAGCTATATATATTTTCCTTCATTTTGGATAGAACACACATCTCAGAGCAGTTATAATGTTGATATTATCTTTCTGTTTTCAACTATTGAGTGATATTCCCAATTAATACTCATAGCTTTGTATTTTAAAGTAATACTGATACAGGGAGAAAAACTGGTCTTTGTTGGTTGACCTCCAAATGATACAGGGAACCTTCAAATGACATAGGAAAAAATGATCTCCCAACCTGACCAGGACAAATTCATGCTCTCTAAAACCAAAGAATGAATTTTATGAACAAATGGAGGTTTTGAGCAGAACATATTTGTTGGGAGAAAGAAAGTGCCTGTTGGAGAGAGGGACAGGAGGGGGGCCCTGAGTGGGTGGTCCCCAGGAAGCTGTCTCTTCTAGGGACTTTTATAGTGTAAGATCATGTGAGGAGGCGGGTCTAAGGTGGTGGAAAAACGTGGGAACTCGCTTAGGTTGGCATGAGGTGGATCAAAGCTATGGTAAACCAATGAGGTTACAAGCATCATTGCTCACGTAAAATTGATCAAATCCAGTACCAAATGGGGAAGCGAGGTCACGTGGCAAGTGGGCATGAATATGGGACAGGGTCTCTTCCTGTTGGGTTTGGATTAGTGACTCACTTGGGCTCTTTCAAGGTGAGTGATACCTATTTAGAATATCAATCCCTAATTCCCATCCCTAGGGAAGTATGTAGCTATGTTTCCTCTTTTGTCTTGGTCTTGAGGTGAGGTCTATATGAGAATATCTGTCTCTTCCAAGTTGCAAAGTCACCTTGTTTTCCATCTTGTCTCCTTGAGGGCCTGGCCC
>NDGM011125142.1:0-14171 GCA_002564305.1 Octomys mimax
TTCATACAAAAGGAACTGCTAAGGATGCACCTCTCAAAATGTATTCTTTATCATTCATTTTTTTATACAAATAAAAGCATTATATATATATATATATATATATATATATATATATAGTGTTGCCTATACTTTGTCACATATCAACATATTTTGGGTTTTTATCCATTTTGGTAAAGATCTACCTCATTTTTTCGACAGCTACATGGTGCTATTCCATTGTGTGGACATGCCACTAATTTATTTAACCAGCAATTTAGTATTTAATGACCATTTAGATTGGTTTAAACACTATTAAAAACAATGTTTCAAAAATAGCCTTATACATATGTCACTTCTACATGTGAAAATGTGCCTCCAGGATTCATATCTGAAAGTGGAGCTGAGTGCTCAAAAGATATATATATATATATATATATATATATATATATATATATATATGTAATGTTGATAAATTTGCCAACTGTTTTCCTTAGAAGTTACGCCAATCTACAGTCCCATCCTGCCCGCACTGTAAGAGTGCCTATTCCCTCACACTTTTGCCAATACAATATGCTTCATAATTTAGCTTTGCCTTAGAAAATTAACCAGGTTATATGCAAAAGGGGATAATCTTATTTACATTTAAAACTGGATGAATACAGCATATGCTCTTTGGATAAATTTACTTTTCATTGGGAGAAGAAATTTAAAGCTATATATCTCCATGCCACATAGAAAAACATTCTCTCATTTCCTGTAGTGAAAACACATTTCATATTTTAGCTCTCACTTAAGCAGCTGGAAAAGGAAGAAAAGGACTAGGACCCACAGAAGGTAAACCTGGCCTTTGTGCAGCACTGCTACTCTAAGCAACTCCTGGCTCCTTCAGTCAGAAATAAGGTTCTGTACAGGTTAGCAAGGCCAGGACTAGAAGATGACAGGTTGGAATAGGGAAGCCTCATCAGCTATTGAGGAAATGACAATCCTACCACAATAAGAAAGTCAGGGAGAATAATTTTGGAATGCAATACAGGAGGCTTATTTGCTCTGCTAGGTCCATGAGCAAATATGCCTCACACCCCACTCTTGCTTCTTGTTCCCACCCCCCTACTTTACAACAGAGTGTGTCTTAAAGTCTTCTAGCGTTTCCATTTCTCTCTCTCTCTTTTTTTTTTGTGGAACCGGAGACTGAACTCAGACCCTTGTGCCTGCCAGGGAAGCACTTATTCTACTGAACCATCTTCCCAGCCCCTGTTTCTCTATCTTTTGAAAAGGTACTTGCTTGTTTGTTCTATTGAATCCAGCGCCTCTGCAGAGCTTTTATTCACAGCCCTTTAATTTTTTTTTTTTTTTTGGATACATGGTTGCTGGGCTTGGCTCAAGCTTGTGATCCTCCTGCCTCAACCTCTCAGAGTGCTGGGATTACAAGGGTGTGTGTGTGTGCAGATAGACAGACAGACAGACAGATAGATAGATAGATAGATAGATATGTATCAATATATCTATATCTATATATTGATATAGATATATCAATTACACTGGAAATTCACTATGAGAGTAACTTCCAATCTAATGGTTTAGAATCCTCTTTTACTCCAATTCTTACAGGCTTGGCTTAAGCTTGATACTCAACTAATTTAGGCCAATTCAAGCTGTGGACATCCCCATTACTTTGGGGACCACCTCCCACACAGCATGCCAGGCCCCATGATGTCCAGATGAATCTATAATGAACCTGTCACACAGAGACAGAATACCTGAAGGCATGTCTTCTACTGAGAGATGGTTTGCTTTCTGTACTAGCTCATGTAAAAGTCTTTTCTGCCTCAACCTTTTTTCTCGTAGAACATTCTTAAAATTGTTGATACACTTGTTGAGGTAAATGGTCTCAGCACACACTTGCTCTAGGCTTAGTTTGCCTTGCTTGGGAGATTCAGGCCTTGAATAAGTTTCATTTCCCAGACATGAGGCCAGAGTAATGCTGGGCAATGAATATGTAAGAGACGAGTTATTAGAGGCAAGGGAGAAGTTGCTTGGATCTTGAGGGGTTTGGTAGCCTTGTATAGAGACACCTAGTCCACCAGAAACCATGCTGAGCAAACTCTCACTCCCTTGGCTTCCAGGGCTCTCCACAGAGCAATCCGGGGCATCCCCCGAACTCACTGTTCCAAGAAGTCGATCACTATTCTCTGACTGTGAACCACTTTCATTGCTTTCCAGATCCTCAAGACTGATGGACCCACTGTTTTCGCGCTTCTGAAACACCCCCTGCAGAGCAGAACGAAACTGATGAATTGCTCGGCCCAGTTTAGTTGTGTAAAACTTGATCTCTACATCCTCATCCTCCTGCAAGCTACCCAGAACACAAGAGGATTTGTCAAAAACGTCCTTAAGGACCTGAGCAGCACATTCCTCCTCTTCATTCAGATCAATATGAACCATATTACGAAAAGTCTCAGGCCCTATGGTCATTTCCTCCATTGTGCTGTCAGAGCTCAAAGTTGGAAACCTTCTAGATTTGTCTGCCAAAAGGTCTTCGAGCTGCTTGGGACTCAGAATATCAAGACCAGCTTCAAAGCCTAGAAGCTTGTTTTCTGCATTTATTCTTTCTGTCTTTAACAATCCAGTCAGTGACACACAACTGCTGGCCTCACTCTTACTGCTGCAGTCATTTTCTAGTTTCTCTACTTTACATGCTTCAAGTTCTTGGCTGTGCTTTTTGAAAAACTGGGATTTCTCAGAATCTTCCTCTTTTGAGATCAAGCCCAGGGAAGGTTCTTCAAGTTGATGGAGGGAGGAGAGAGAAGCCTTTCTCCCTGCTAATTTATCACAGGTGCCACTGACAGCCTGGGATGTCTCTGATGTTCCTTTTACTTCAGCCCCTGGCTTAACCATGTCACTTTCCTTTGCAAAATTGTTCTTGAGTTGGAAGTAAGGACCTTGCTGCTGGGGAGCCTGGTGTTCTCCATGTTGATTCTGAGCCCTCATCTGACATGATCCAGTCATGAGTCCTCTGTCCCCGGTTTTCATCTGAAAAACTGGTTTATCCTGGCTTAAAGAATCCCCACTGTGATTCTGAAGTTGCTGCAAAAATGATATAGACTCCTTTTGTGGATTCTTACAGCTCTGTGACCAGCTTGGTTCTTCTCTGGTGGCAACCTGGATCCCCACACTCTGCAAGAGGATGGACTTCTGTAAGATGAAGTCTCTGTGCTCGAGATGTGCAAGCCTCACAAAAGCAGGCCTGGGAGCAGGGGTCTTGCCTGCCCTATAAGCCTCTTTGATGTACCTGCTGCACTGTATGCCATTGACACAGAGATGTTTGGCTAAAACATTATCCACCAATTCCATAGTATTTTCCCCTTCTTGTTCAGGAAGTCCATACAGGTAAAGAATAGCTTCTTCGTTGGGTCTTCCCACACAGAGTTCTGGAGCTTCTTCTCCCCAACACTTCTTGGTCACGGAGCTGCTACCCACATGCAATCCTTCTATTTCACTCAGTACAGAGTCAACACAGCTTGACACTTCATCCACTGAGCCTCGGACCTGGCTCAAGTGTTGCTGCAGCTCAGCAATCTCTGTCTGGAGACGGCTGATGCCCTGCAACTCCCTGATGATATATTCCACCACATCGCCCAAAGGCTCCCGATGTTCATGTCCTCTGGACAGAAAGGACTGGGCTTGGCTCCTCTCTGAGGGCTCTTGACAGCTTGTGGTATTGCTGGCAGATGAAAGGTCCTGAGAACCAGACTCTGAAACACTGGAGGTGTAGCTCAGAGGAAGTTGGCTGTTAGCCTCCTGCCCAAAGTTGCAAAGTTGGACTGGCCCCCCATATTTATCTCCACTAGTGCCTGAGGCTGCTGAGCCACAGCAAGGCACCAGGGAGCTGTCTTCTGGTAAGGACCCAGCAGGGCCTGAGGATTTTTTTTCAATGCCACACACAGTCTCTGCCTTAACTTTCTCTGGAGAAAGTTTGGAGGAAGGTCCCAAGGTGACCATGATTTCTTCCTCTGACTCTTGCAACAACCGCTTCATTTTCTCACTCAGGGTCTCAAAGGGTTGGTTCTGTGCTTCTTTCCCTTATATACTGTCAGGGTGCTTAGCAGAGATTACTTTGGGAGGCAATAGCCTGTCCTGCTCTTTTCAGTCTGTTTCTATGAATTATTGCTGGTTGATACCTTGGGCTTAGCCCACAGTGCTGCCTGGAATGACCGTATGTGTGGCCTCCAAACCTGGCACATGCCCCTGGATCCTGGGTTGACTCTTTTCCTGTAGCTAGTAAAAAAGGAAAACAGTGCACTCAGATCAGAAAGCACCAGATAATGTCCATCTAAATCAAGCATCAAGCAGGAATAAGAACATTACCTTCTAAGACTGTAAGAATCAAACCCAACCTGTCTCCCAATCTTGGCCTTAAAGGCTGTAGGCAATCAGTGCTCCCTCCTTGGCTTCCCTTTAGAATATGAGTGAATAAATCAAGTATTTTGTGTTTTAGGTATGTACCAAAGGTGTCAGTCCTCAGTATTGAGACAAAATATTAGGAGGTATATGAGATTAAGGTCACTGAGTGACTTCTTATTCAAATCTTCACAAAATTCAGCACTAGGGTATGGCTCAGGAATGAACAAACAGAAGCTTAACCATCATAGCTCAAATCACATACACAATGAAAGACAAGACACAGAATTCTTCCTTTCCATTCTGTTGTTCTGGTGAAGACTTAGCTATTCATTGATTCATTTGTGCCCATGATCCTTGTACAAAGAGTTCCCCTTTGTTTACTTATAACAATGCTTTGCTTTGAAAAAGAACCATGGAAAGTATGATAAATTTGGAAGGAAAAAAGCATTTTTATGCCTAATTCTAGGAAAAGGTGATAAAACAGAGGAATAGTCACTGTCCAGACCTCAGGTGGCATTTAGCATATTTGGATCCAGGAAGCAGGCAGCCAGAGGCACATATAACAAGCTACAACTGAGGATGGAAGGAGGCGCAGGCTCAGCCTGGTATTCTAACCCTACTCAGCAGTCCCTGACCCAAATAAGTACCAAAGTCAGCCTTCCTGGCACACTATGGATCCCTCCAAGAACCATAGTAAATGACTGCCAACCCTTTTATCATTGCTCTAGCAATGGAGGCTTACTTGAACCTTCTGACATCACAGAGGGCTCCAGGGTGCTTTGGTGTTCCCTAAAAAGATGAACACAGACCTGCACCCAGTCTTGCCTCTATTTTGTAAGCCACGCACAGGGGCAGGGATGATGATTATCTTATATGCAATGGGCATCCATTCTCTTTTCACAGTAATGTAGAAAGTACAGAGCAGGACAATGTAAAGCACAAAGGGACAAGCAGCCCTAGGGATGCATGGGACTGCGAGACTCTAGTGTTACTGGGCTACTCCATGAAGGGTTAAAGGGGCTGCGGGGGACACAGGTTACCTTTTGTATTCTCTGACCAGAGATGGTTTCCCCATTTTTCTAGATTTAATCTAGATTTGCAAATCTTTTAAACTCTTGCTTCTGTTTATTCTCCCAGGATTTAAATTAATCCTAAAGGGGTTAAAATTGCCTTAAGAAACACAAGTTAAATACTCTCATGGCAATTCATTCTCAGGAAAAGTCTTCATCTATAGCTAAGTCTAATGACTTGAATTTTTTTTTTTTTTTTTAAAGACAGGGTCTCGCTGCATAGCGCAGGCTGGCCTCGAATTCATGGCAATCCTCCTGTTTCAGCCTTCCAACTACTTGGATTACAGGAATGTGCCACCATGACAGCCTGCCCATTCTTATCTAAAGCCTAAATCCTTCAAGTGTTTTTCCTTTACCTTCCTCCTAAGAACTTAGAAGCTTTACCTCTAAATAGCTCCACCAATTAATTCACCAGTAGTTAGCCGAGATGTGATTCTTTTATTTACTCTTAGGACTCATTAGATAGCCAGGCAATTTTCTGCCAGTTAAGTTTTTGGAAAGGAATGAGGCAATGAAAACTTAATACTAGGATTTAACCCAGACTGTCACTTAATTTCTCCATCATCATCTTGAGTTCTTTCATCTACTGACGAAATTAAATACTACTTTACACTATATTTGTGTACAGCAAATAAATTTACTCAATCAAAACCACCAGGACTGGATATGGTGGCACACTCCTATAATGCCAGCACTTGGGAGTTGAGGCTGAAGCCTGGACAGTCTGAGCAAACTAGTGAGTTCAAGGCTAGCCTGTCTAAAGGATCAAAATTTAAAAGCACTGTGTTTCCCTTGACTAGGAAGAACCAGAAGGACAAGTCACAGGACTTGGATCATGGTGAAGCTCACTCATTTTATTAAAAATAACTAGGTCAAGAACCAAGAGACAGAAACTAGATCAATTCCCTTTCAGTATCTTTCACTCTTCACTCTAGCTCCCGTAAGAATTCTACTTTACCAAGGAATTCCTCACCTAAAAATGTCTCCTGTCCTGTGAAGCAGCAAAGAGGCCCAAGTTACCCACTACTGCTGATGTCAAGGACTTAAGAAGCCAGCACTAGTCACACTACTAATCTGGCCACTAAGCTTAGCTTTCAAGTGTGTTCTCTTCCTAGATCTTGGGCCTGGTACGCAGCTGTCTAGTTAGATCAACCCCTAGCTTTGAAATTAATTCAAATTTCTTCACTCCTCTCACAAGTACAAAAGCTTCATTTCCAAAAAATGCTTTTTTCTTCCCCTACTCTCAAGCCATGCAAGGATTGGATATTCCTGCTTTGGTCATGGCATGTGGTATTAGCCCTAACGTTCTGGCTCTACTAGGGAGCAGCCATACCAGTTGTCCTTTCAAGTTTGTCTGTCAAAAGAGAAAGATTACTTATTAAGCAAAGACAAAGGTCTGTGCATAACTTCACAAAGCCTTGAGCAAGCACTACACACAACTGGGCTTAGAACCAGCAGACAGAAGCTTGGGTCTTATTCTACCAGTACTCGTGGATTAAGCTCTTGGCCTCTCTGTATATTAGTTTCTTCATCTGTAAAGTGTGTGTGTGGGGGGGGGTTGTCACAGGAAGATTGCAAAGCTAAAATGAGAAACTGGTCTTTAGTACACTGTAAAATACTGTATAGCATTCTTCTTATTGCTGACACGGCAAGTCCCTAAGTCAAAGAAACATGGAAACCAGTATCTAACCCAAGCACCCAATCACTTAAATGGTATTTAAATTAACCATGACTTCTACTCTATGCCAAACTTCCAGTCCCTTCTAAGGATCTTCAGCTGGGCCTGAAATACTACCATAAAGTATCACCCTTTGAATTACTCCTGTTTTATCCTAGAAAGCAAGAGAAAAAGGGAGGGGGAGGGGAAAGGAGGGACAGGGAGGGAGAGGGAGAGTAAGGGGTAGAGGGAGAGGGAGAATAAGGGGTGGAGGGGGAAAGGGAGGGGAAGGGAGGAGAGAGAGAAGGAGGGAGAAAGAGAGGGAGGGTTGCTTTCTTAATATATTAAGGTCTGGAATCAGAGAGAGAGACCTATACACAATCACAACATGACATAATACATGTTATTATCAAAGTTGTAATAAAACATTGAAGCATTTAGTTCCACAGGTGAAGAATGGGAGGTGTTAAGATGCAAATCCAGGGCAGGTAAGGCCAGAGAAGTAATGTTTGAATTGGATAGGATAAAGAGGCTTTGAGGTCTCCTCAACTCGAATCTAGTCCTCTAATGTCCATCAAGGTATTTAGTGCTCCACCTTATCTTGCTGACCTATTCACTCTGGTAAAATCTCCAAATTCCATGCATATAATCAGAAACGACCATCTGTTTCTATGCTCTTTGCCTAGAAAAGAGCATACTGGATGGTAGAAAAAAATAAGGTAGCCCTTTCAAGATATCTGCATTTGAAGAGAATACATCAAAACAAAATGAGTTAATCAAAAGGATTAAAGCTAAATGCCAGAAGGCTGAACAGTAAAGCAGGGAGTAGATCTCTCAAATCACATTCATTAGTACCAGCCCTCCAAAACCAAGTCAAGAAAAAAACAAAAACACCCTCACAGTTTTCTGAAGTGGGTAATTCATTTACTCCTCTCTGATTTGTCAAATAAACATGAGTAGCAATGTGACTACTCCTTGCAAAAACTGCCTGTGACCCAAATATTGGCTTGGAAGAAACCATCAGGGGACCTTTGGGAACAGCCCAAGATTCCATGTTCATAAATCAAACAGTTTCTCAACTTGTATGAAACAATCCCAGCAGGCAATAAGCCACAAGCTCTGAGCCTCCCCTTAGAGGACAGATCATTTCCAGGCCCATTACCAATAACGCTCTATTCCAAATGTGTGCAAAGAATGGTAGCACTATAGCAGGTAGGGGCTCTCTTAGGATGCTCATCTTTGGGGAAAGATCAATGCCCACAGATTATATCATCAGAAGAAAGTGATCAGGGTACGAGATATGAAGAGCAAAAATAGCCAAAGGGAACACAGAATACTCTAGATTGTGAGGATCCCAGTATTGCAGCTCTTGGACTTGCCATCCCTCTACACTGTACCTTGTGATCTAACCTATGAACAGTTTTGTTTGACTATCACAATGTTTCTTTTTTCAATTTTTTAAAAAAAATATTTATTTACTTGGTATAGGTTCTCACTATAGAGCTGGGACTCATAGTGATCCTCCTGTCTCAACCTCCCCAGTGCTAGGATGGCAGGCATGTGTTACCACCTCAGTTCAGGGTCAGCATGTCATACTTGGAGTTCCTGGTACGGCATGCAGAACTGGGGACTGAACTTGGGTCCTTGCACTTGCCAGGCAAGCACTTAGACTGCTGAGCTATCTCCCCAGCCCCACAATGCTTTTCAAATTTTGAAGCTGAAAGTCTTCAGGGAAGGCAGAAACTCTAGCTTTCTAAATGTCTAATCAGTTAAGATTATAACCCTTAACCAAGAGTAACACTCACTGGTGTCGCTCTCTGGATCTGGGAGGCTCTGGCTCAAGAGCCCACAATGAAAATGAATTCCATTACACAGGAAATTGGGTTTAATATTAGTTTTTTTCATTGCCAGTGCCTAACACAGGGGCTGGGGCACTGTGAGGATGTGCAAAGAGTAAAGGAATTGATGCCTGAGTTGAATTAGAATACAAGTCTCCTGATTTCTGATCTACTTCTGTTTCCACGACAACATGATACCTTCAAGTTCTAGGTTTCCTTCTATATTGGTCATTTATAACCCTTTTTCATGTAAAACTAAGTTGGAAATCTCTCTGTAATAACACTTCGGATTTTCAGGGAATTCACTCAGGACAAAACTGCAAGACTGTCCATTACCTAGTATCTGTCTCTCCTGCATGTGACTGGTATGGAGAGTCCCTGCCACAGTTCCTGTCACTTAAAGGGCTGCTGTAATGGGGCTTCTACTTGCCCAGTAGGAAAAGCTGCCCCATAACAGCAGTGTCCAACAAAGTGTACAGTGAGCTACAAATATGTTAAATTTCTTGATAGCAACATTAAAAAGTAAAAATAATCACATGACAGTAATCCTAGTATGTTTTATTTAGCCCAATACCCAATAGATTATTTCAACATATAATCAACATAAAAATTAGTATGTGAATTCTTTTCAAAAATTAAATCCGTGAAATCTCATACTTATGTTATGTTTACAGCATATCTTAAATTAGACTAATTGTACCTCAAGTACCCAACACAGTCTAACGTTACCAGTGGTTAACACACTGGATAATAAAGATATGTAAGTCTGGGGCAGAAGACACTATGGAGATCCTTTAGAACCTGGAAGTAGATGCTCACTGTAAAGAGCAGGCTGTCATCTCTGTGGCAGCAGAGCGCTCTGTTTCTTTCACTCATCTTTTTATCTGCTCACTTTGATCCTGGCTGGAAGGAGCACATTTCCATTTCATGATAGAATGAAGACTCCTAAAGGCTATAAAGCACTATCAAGCCCCCATATGCAGAGGATGAGATCTCTTCTCCCTCTCAACCCAGCCCTTCTTGACATTCTGCGGCTCTGCATAGCTAGTTTCTTCCCAATACTCTGGGCAAAACTACAGGATACACCTGGTTAGTTCAATAGAGGCTACCCCTTCACATGCAAGGATTCAGGACCTCACACAGACAAGAGCATAATCTCAGTGCAGGTGGGTTAAAGATACAAAAATAGTAAAAGAGTGTGTTCATTTCTAGAGTTTTTAGTTTGCATGATTCTCATTTTATCATCACAACAGCCCTGTGAGACAAGAGGAAAGAATTATTCTCTTTTCATAGATGAGAAAAAAAATGGCTAATTGACTTGACTAAGCCCACTGAGGAAACCTAGGATTTAAAAGTGGTCTTCTATTTACAAAGTTAGTACTCTTTCACTACACATGCATTACACAGTCAAATTATATATATGCATATGTGTACATATTCAAGGCTGAGAAAACTCAAGATGATTTTTTGGTTTATATGGCATATGCACAGGTGAGGGATAAACTGATTAGACGGGACATTATAGCACCCCTCTCATATACACAGAGAAAGGACGGAA
This sequence comes from Octomys mimax, assembly GCA_002564305.1. NCBI lineage: Eukaryota > Metazoa > Chordata > Mammalia > Rodentia > Octodontidae > Octomys > Octomys mimax. The sequence goes on from NDGM011125142.1 coordinate 10,504, forward strand.
AGGTTTTCTGAATATACAAGAGAACAGAAAGATTACCCAACTACATGTATAAGCATAGGAAAAAACAGATGACCTCTATTATGAATGTACACAGAGGGGAGATAGCTTACATGTATGCATATATAAGTTGTCTATATGTAATTGTATACAGAGGAGAGGAGTGGACAATTTATAAACACACATAGACACCACAGACACATCAAGAAGAAGAAACAGATATTTGTACACAAGCATACACATGTGGAGGGGTGGATGGGCTATTTGTATATGTACAGCAGAGTATCAAGAGGAATAGATGGCCAGGCTATTAGCACACAGGCACGTGCAAGTGAAGATTCTACCCCAGTGCTGAGGATACTATTTTTCACTCATTATAATGACCCCCAACCAGCTAGTTGGCTCAAGCAGTTATGTAATTAATGTAGCTGCTCCATATTCCACCCACAAATACTTTGCTTTTGTCCCTGCTTGTCGTTCAGAGTCAATCATACATTCAATACCACTTACCTTATTGCTGCAACCAAAATAAGGGTTAAGGAATTGAAAAGAAAAAAACAAAACACAACAATTAAAACCATGAATTCAAGTTTTAGAACGCAAGTACTGTCTTTAAGAGGAAATCCATTCAGAAGCACTCCTTGGTTTGACAGAGAAGCCAAAGGATGAACTTTCTGAGCCACAGTGCTGCCGCTTGCCCAACCGACAGAGCCAAGGAGCTATTATTCTCAGTTGCACCCAGCTGGCTTGCTCCACAGCACAAAGTTGATGATAGGAACAATGCCCAGCAGAGAAATCCCCTCAGTAAAGGCGGGGTGGGTGTCTTGCCGGCTGCAAATCTAGGAATCCAATCTGGTCCACACCTCTCTGCCGAGAGGGTATTCTGACAAACAGCCTGCAGAAGGTAACAGCAGCCAAACTTCAACTGGATGTGGAATTCTAAATCATTTCCGTGCTTTGAGACTAAGACGAAAGCAGGGCAGCTCCTGCTCCTGCTGCTGCTCCTCCTCCTCTCCAGCTGCTTCCTGCCTGCAACCTCCCATAGGGCACCAGCCCTCCTCACACGTTGCCGGTGCACACACCCCCTTCCTAGCACACTCACGCACACACAACCCTCACCAGCACGCTCACTCACACACCCTTGCTGAGTGTCTCTCCCTTTCACTAAATATAGCTCCTACTCTCTCCCCTCCCCCATTTCCTTCCTTCCTTCTTTCTTCCCCTGCCTACCCACCTCTGTCATATCTGGGCTACAGAACATAGAAAGATGTAAGACGGAGTCCTATACTTGTAGAGCTCCCAGTCTCAGATGGAAATCAGGATGTAAGAAATTGCTGGAGCACAATATAAACTGAATTTTCCCTTCTACTGAAACAAGCTGTAGGTTTTTGCTTGGTTTTCTAAGTACATAATCTGCTGTTAGCCTTTGGAGAAACTAAAGACAGATAAAGTGCCCAAGTACTGTTCATATCAAATGGTGCTATATTTATAGAATACATATCTAGTCTGGTCCTTTTTGAACAGCCATTGCAAGAAAATGAGAATTCCTTGAGTTTATGCCTAGGCAATGACTAGGAAGGGTGGGAAGCTGGGTGAGCTGATATGGACCCTCAGCTGTAGGTGTGGGAACAAAGACTGCTTTGGAACTCAAAATTTGAAACTGAGTAATTAAAAGTGATACCATATTGTCAAAATACTGTAAGGCTTAGGGCTAAAGGTTTCATGATCCTAATCTGCCAATCTTTGCCAATGGCAGCTCTATTTTCTGGAGGCTTTGCTAGCCATGTGATTTTCATATGGCGCACATTTCTGATAATTCAACAATACTAATGAGGATTCACTGGGAAACTGAACATCTCTGTTTTCAAAAAACACTCGAGTTTTTAACTGCAACACAATGGCCAAGTATAAGCTAGAGACCTTTAAAGTTCTGGATCATAAAATGCCAAGTATATGAAACACTTTAAATCCTTTCTACTTTATAACTGCTAGTCAGGAAAAAAAAAAAAAAAAAAAAAAAAACAACCAGAAACAAAAAAACCAAAAAGAAAAGAAAGAAGGAAGAAGAATGTAGAAGAAGAGGAGGAGGAGGAGGAGGAGGAGGAAGAGGAGGAAGAAGAGAAGCCAGCACTGCTTTCTGACCTAGAGAACCTCAGAATCCTCACTGTAGAGCTCTTGACCAACCAGCAACAATCCAGGGAAGTCAGTTCTGAGCTGACTTCTCCCTCTGGCCAACCGTGGAGTAGGCAACTTAATGCACCCTGGATGCCCAAGCCAACCTCTTCAAATCTTGCAAGTTTTGTTGCCCTGTAACATTCCTTGTAATAACCTACCACAGAACCTAGCCCCTTTAGCACAGGAATAAGGTAGTCATGCTATAAAGGCCATTTAAGATCTGTTACTGCAGAACAGAGTGTCCCATATACAGTAGTAGATAAAACAAACTTTAAAATTAACAATTATTTCTTTGGTTTATTCAAGACTCTGAAGAGAAGGAGCTGATTCCACAGTCAACATTTGCCTCCCTACTGGCTTCTTCAATAACATTGCTTCCCCCTCAACCAAAGAAGAAAATTTAAGCTCTAGGAGATGCTAAACAACCCATTTCTTAAGCATCTACCTCATTATGCAGCCAGCATTCTCAGCAGAGCAAATACCTCCTAACCCAGTTGGTAGCTGGCTGGATGACAGAAGAGATAAGGGCTGACAGCACAACTAGAACCACATCTAAATACAGAGGAAAAAAATAACTTGAAAACTGTCAAATTTCAGTGGAAGTCACAGCCAATTTACTGTGGAGTTTCCCTGACTTGAGCCAGGAAGAAGAGGTAAAGGGTTTAAACCAAGAAAAACAGAAAAAAATGATTAAAACAGAATCCCCCCCCTCAGTCCCAAGTCTGCAGTCACTCATAAAGAACATACATCAGAGGCTCTGGTTACCAGGTTTGGGCCTAAGCATCTCGTACTAAAAAGAAGCTGACACTCAAGACTGGACAAGATGTTCAAAGCCAACACATTACCTAGAACACGTACTTCTCCTGCTTTATCCACTGCTGGCTACAGGGCCTGGCTGAGGCCTGAGACAGCATAATGAAGGCCAATATGGGCCTGGCCTTGTCCATCTGCTGACCAAATGCATTCAGCCCATCTTCTAAGCAATTTGAATTTTTCAGAAAAGCAAAGACTCAGACAGTAGGTGGTTTTTTTGTTCTTTTTTTTTTTTTTATTTTAGGGAAGGGTCTACAGGGTGTTCAGGATCTCACTTCTAGATTGGACTCATAGCGATCCACCTGTTCACAGCCTCTCAAGAGCTGGGACTACAGGAGCATGCCACCATGCCCAGTCTCAATTGTCATCTCAGTGCACCCCAGGGGGTGGGGCCAGCATGGAAGGCCAGGGATTAAACCCTGGGCTCTTGGGCTTGCAGGCACTTTTTTTTTTTTTTAATTTTTTTAAATTTCATACACCTCCTCCTCTCTTCTTTGATTTTTCTTTATTTATTTTTATTTTTATATATATTTATTTTTTATTGAGAAATAAATATGAATGAGACAATTTCACAGCTGATTAACAGGACAGTTCTGATAGCCAATACACTGTACATTGTGATCTTCTTAGTGGTTATCCATAGTACAAGAAGAAGACAGGATATTCTGTCCAAACACTGTTAG
>NDGM011125146.1:0-15012 GCA_002564305.1 Octomys mimax
TTCCTCTGAGAAGTGTGTGTTCATTTCAGATGCCCATTTCTGGATTGGGTCTTTAAATTTTGAATACTTTTCTATTTACATCAGCCTAATAAACACTTGGAAAAGCTCAACTATGTGTTGGTTTTAAAACCCAGCCCATACTTCTGCCCTTTTCTCTGTGTCTGGCATCCAGAAGTGGCCACTCCAGACCCCCCGACAGCTATGTCAGCCATCACAGGAGACATATTTCACTTCCTGTTCTTTTTCCTCTAGGATGCAGATTTCTTTCCTTCTTCCCATACCAGGGTTATTGTAATTTAAGAGTGATATAATTCAGTTTTGAGACATTATTAATTTGTAAGGGAAATTAATACCAGGGTTGTTGTAGACTAAGTTCAATATAAATCAATTTTGAGAAGATATTAATTTGTGAAGGAACATAGTTATCACCAAAGGTGGCCATTTGATAAAAAAGTAAACTGAAATACTAGAGGCTCTGTCCAAAAAGCACCTGAAGTGAGCCTTTGAAAGAGAAGTGTTTCTCAGTGGACCTTCTTGTTGTATCTGTGACGGAAGAAAAGGCCCATGGCATGGGATTGAGATTAAAGAGATATGCACAACTCAGACCATTGTTAGACGTTACTTGTCTCTATCACTCATTATTCACTGATGCTTTTTCTGGTAACCTTTAATTGAAGGCAAACAAAGATTAGGCAATATTCAGTGCAGGAATAGTGACTGTGAGCAGATCCTTGAATCTAGTTGTATCAGAGACACAGCTATATTTTCTTTTTTTCTGCATTTCTTTCATCAGCAAACAATTAGACAGCCTCTGGCAGGTCCCTTGCAGAGAGAGCTCACTGCCCTTTCCTGTAGGAGGGTTTTTAAACCTGGAAAACCTGAGGGAGGCATGGGCACCATGTGCTATGCACAGTGACACGTGTTCTCTCTGAGTGGTGTTGACAAGGAGTTGCACATAGTTAGCACACAGTGAGGATATTATTGATACCATTCCTAGAATTATTTTCATTTTAGGTAGGAGATACCAATACCCATGAAAACCAATTTGCATAAGTGAGTGGAAATCTCCAGGGGAGATAGTCATGTGCCATGTACCAAAGATATTTTGGTAAGAAAGACCACCTAAATGACATGGTCCCACAAAATCATAGTGAAGCTAAGAGCCTTTCATCACCAGATGATGCAGTAGCACAATGCACCCACCACAGCCTTATGGTGATGCTGGCGTACACAAACCACTATGCTGCCCGAATAAAGGTGGAAACTGTGACCAGCATTGCTCAGGCAGCAGCCTCATGCATCCCATGAATAAGCGTACAGCGTGATGGTCACACAAAGATGAGCTTTCTCAGGAAGCACTTTTTTAGTATGTTCACCCATTGTTAGACAACACATGGTGATGTCTGCAGAAACTTACCTACTCAGGAGAAATTAGGAAACAAACGATGATCTCGTTCGATGACCTCAGTGTTTAACCAATGGCATGCCTTGTTGCTTCCTCTAATTGGCATGAGATGCATTGCCTGTGCTCATCAAAAAGAAGAGTTTTCATGGCTTCTCCTCTGCAAGTGTACACTGTATGTCTACCAGCATCTCAAGCTTTGCCTTTCCTGCTTGCCTGTCACTCAAGGCAAATCCACTAATACCTGTAGCACTTAAGAGCATAGAAATCTTCAGTAGCTCTCGTCTTTCTGCATTTCTGTCTCTCTTTCTCTGTTTCTATCTGTCTCTGTCTGTCTCTCTGTCTCTCTGTCTCTCTCTGTCTCTCTGGCTCTCTGTCTCTCTCTTTGTCTCTGTCTCTGTCTCTGTCTCTCTCTCTCTCTCTCTCTCTCTCTCTCTCTCTCTTTCTGTCTCTCCCAGTTTTTCTTCCTAAAGCCACACCTGCAAATCATGTATTTCACCAACACAATTATTCCAAGAGGGGCACTGGGAGACGATGTTTAATTCATGACTGAAAAGACGCGGGTCCTCTGGACAGAGAGTATGTGTTCGTCAAGTACACTGTGAAGCCCAGACATTTTCCAGTTTCATCCTGTTTGAATTTTTCAAAAATGATTTTTCCAGGCTTTGCCCATCCATTACTTTTAATAATGACTTTATTGGGATACCAATTATTTTCTTTGGGCCAAAAGAGAAGTGTTAAGCCATATTTCTCCCATAATTTAAGAATTCTTTTTATGAACTTTAAGTATGTTATTCTGTATGGAGAGTGAAATCCAAAAACATGGAATGGGGAGTTGAGAATGTTAAATTTTGTAACAAGCTTAGACATTCTTTACTATTGGTTTCCTACAAAAAGGAAGCCAAAGAGTCAGGGCATTGCAATGTTGATTTCAATGTCAAGAAATTTCCATTTTATAATACTTGCATTAATCAAGCAAGAAATGCTTTGAAGAAGATAAACACATTCCTCAGACATAAAATGTGTGGGCAAGTTGTTTCACTCTTAAATTTTGACTTCATCTTATACCAGTAGGTTCAAGAATTACTTTGTTTATTCTTCCCATTGGCTAGCCAACACTTGGGGCCTCTTCCTTCCTCAGCAGTGACTTACACTATTTTAAATACACCTGAAACATACTCAGGAATCATAAGTAAATTTTAGCTCAACTGGCTGCAGGAAGACTTTCAAATTGATAGACATCAAGTATGAATTCCAGGTCAGAGAAAGCCTTGCTAAAGAGAAAGACTCTCCCCATCTATTCTCTGAAGTCTCCCTCTCCAAAGGGTTTTAAAAAAACCCTTTACTTCATTTAAACAACAACGAAAGTCAGAGAAAACACTATTAAATAGTTCACAATAATGGATGTTTGCACTTGGGTAGTAAAGGAGCAAAAGAAAAAGCCATCATTGCTCATTCTTAAGACATTATTCTTTGAGAACAGAGAAAATACAGGAAACAGGACAGGAAGAAGAAGGGAGGGCAGAAGAATAGGATGGATGGAAAGAAGCTATGGGAAGAGACAGAGAAAGAAATAGGAGGAAGAGTGGAAGGAGGGGAGTGCAGGTGCAACCCGCTGCAGAGATAGAAAGCACTTTCCACAGGACTCCTGCAGATGGGTAAAGAACTGAAGCTCAGGCTTGACACACCACAGTGGGCATCCACAGTTTAGAATGAGCAGCAAGGCCCATTCACTGGAATGTGGGAAGTGGACAGCCTGCCTTCCAGGAGTCAAAAATGCCAATTCTGGCTTGGCCTTGTGGAAATGTTTCCCAAAGCTGCCCTTTCATTATTTCTTCCAGGTGAGCACTTCAAAGAGATTTGTGGTGGGTTGAGTTTATAGTAGCTGAGGCTGCCATAAGCAAACACCACAGGATTAAACAACAGAAATTTATTTTTTCACTGCTCTGGAGGCTGGAGGTCCAGGACCAAGGTGTCAGGCATGTTGGCTTCCTCTGAGAACCATGCGGGATTGGTGCAATTCTGGGGTTCTCTTGTTGACTTGCACATAGCCTCCCCTCTGCTGCCTCTTTACTGTGGGATGCCCCATGCAAGGCTTCCTGGTGTCTCTTCCTCTTCTGAAAAAGACATCAGTCATAATAGAGTAGGACTTAACCCTAATATCTTCATGTTAACTCAATTCTTTTGAGTATATATTACATCTGCAGAAGCAGCTGATTACAGTCACTATTTTTATTCAGTAGCTTTGTGTGTGCCAGTACCCTTTTGTGCTCTTCACAGTAAGCATCAGATCCTTGCCTGAGGTAAGTCACATAATGATAGACAATGTAGCATTTCATCTCCAGTAAAGTGACCCATGCAAACTGATCTGGAATCCTGTATGTCCTGTGCAGTGCAGCCTTTAAGGAAATGCCTGTTATATTTCACTATCTTGGCCAGGCCAAACCCACTCAGCTTCTTTCTGCAGCCACTTAGATATAGCTGTATTTCCTAAAGTTGGAGAGGCATCCTGGGGCCAATACTAGAGCTGGAATGTAGAAGAAAGAGAAAGACCAGTCATTAGTGCTGACAGGAAGAGAAGTGGAATATCTCATGAAAATCCTGATGAGAGAGAAGCTCTAGATTAATAAGCCAGGAAGATTTCTGTTGAGTCCATTAGAACAGTAGTTCTCAAATAGAGTCTCCAACCAGCTGCAGTACACCATTGCATGGGAACATTCAGAAATACAGATGCATCACAGCAGACACACAGGGGAAACTCCAGGCATCAGGTGCACTAACCTGTGTTTTGATAGCTCTTCCAGGGGATCTTAATTCATCCACCCTGCCCTTTGAGAAACAATGAGTAGAGAAAGAAATGAGACACTGGTGGTGAATCTTTGAATTGTTCTGGTGAGTAGGGACATTCTTGTTTCTATGTTTTACCTAAAAGTCAGAGCAGTAGCTGACATCTGGGCGCATCCCTGACACCCATTTGACTGATGGCCCTAAGACATTCTGCAATCTGTAACATTTCCAGGCCCAGGTCCCTTTCTTCTTCCCTGTCTTCCGCTCCACAAACAACTGCCTTATAAAGTATTGTGAACAACAAAAGGAATATGTAATACTTCCAGGAATGAAACCCAAGGAGAAGCTAAGAGCTATCTCTTTCCGCACAGTCACTGTGCACCTGCTTCATTTCCTGCTGACTGACTTTCTCTTGAGAATAAGAACCAGGAAATATTTAGGCAGGTGCAGTTGTGGTAGATGTTACAGGGCCTGAGACAGCTCACTGCTTCCCTTATTTGTTGCTAAATGAATTGTTTTTGCATGCAAAAATCACCTTGGTCACTCACAGAGAAAGACTTCTTTCCTAGTCAGATGCCTGTATTCCTCCAAAGAGCTGTAAGCTCTCCATTGCACCCCCGAAAATCTCTTCTGTTGCACACAGATTGTCAGGGGACATTAATGTTTGGTGTTTTTTTTTTTTTGCTTCCCCTCTTATAATCCAACCTTGCCTGGGTGCTTTCTTGGCCTCAATGATGTAAAACTTCAATTGCTCAGGAACAGAGCATCTCTTGTAAGAACCGTCTACTAACCAGATGTTTTTCCTTTCAGTGGACTGTAATGTAAAGAGACAAAAGAAGAGTGAGTATTTTCTGAAATCCACATTTTTTAGGAGGTACACTCAGAGTTGATGATGAAAAACCAAAGAAGGCAAAATAGAATTATTGTTAAGAGTGGGCTTTGTAGCCAGTCTGGCTCAGCTACCTAAGGGTTGTGTAAACTTGAGCAAGTTACCTAGCTGCTTTCTCTTCATTCATGAGGTGGGAGTAAGGGATGCTTATTCCTAAAGTTGTTGAAAGGATTATATGAGTAGCCATTAGGAAGTTCTTATAATACTATTTGGAGAGCATTGGACACTTCATAAATATTTGTTTTCCTATCACTATTATTATCAATATCATTGATCTAATATATCACAGGAAACTGTTTCGAAAGATTGTCCCAATTATAATTACTTTATATTTACTAGGGTAGGAAAATAAGCCATTGCTGAGAACGAGAAGCAAGCTTTGATACTCCTCAGAGGAAGTCAGAAAGTACCTTGGCAAGCTGCCTACTAAAGTCTTCTAGTGCCAGGGATATAACTCAGTGAGACAGTGCCTGCCTGGCAAGCATGAGGTTGTGAGTTTGACTCCCAGTACAAAAAAAAAAATTCTCCTGTTCATTAAAATTTTCTTCATGTTTGCCTGCACTGCACTCCTGAGTTCGCTGATCCCTGAGAGCAGGTGCTCTGCCTCAGTCCTCTTTGTTCAAACCACTCAAAGTGACTTTGGTTCTGTAGTAGTTATAATTTTCAGAAAGACATTTCCCAGTGGACTGGGGAGAACAATTACCCCTAAGTCCTCATTTATCTTGATATATTAAGGTTTTGCTATTTTATTTGGCTGTTTTTCAGGGCACATCCACAGTGTGAGAGGTGCTTACTATCCAAAAGCCTTATTTCTGTGTGGTCATCTTCAAAGTGACTTCCAGGTCAAACAACTGAGTGATAGAAAACCCAGACTATCCCTGGACAAAGGGAGATTCTAAGTGTATCCAAGATAGGAAGTGTTTCACTTCCCAAAATTATAGCAAGCCCGACCTAGACATTATGGAGTGACTTGGAATAGTAAAGTATTCACCTGGTAGGGAGTAGTGTCATTGTTCCATAAAGGAGAACTCGAATGCTAGTGGCCATTGTTGGAAAAGACTTGATGAAATGCTTACAAATTGAACTCCTCTTCTACACTAAGGAAACTGCACATCTCTCCCTGTCTGGAGAGCATAATTCATACCACATAGCACAGTGCTTCTATGTGACAATTACCACAGCGAATACAGTCACAGGAAGAAAGAATACAGAAGTTTCCCTGTACAAGAAGCCCTGGAAGTATGTCATCTACTACTAAATGCTTTAACAAATTCTTAGTTAAATTAATCCAGCAAGTACAAAGAACTTGAATTGGATTTTCTCACCAAACCACGTAGTTTCAGCAGTGCGTAGGAGGGACTCCTCCTTGGAGAAGCTTCATATTAATTCTGCTGCTTTTTGAAATTTCTATTTCCTGTTCTGTTAAATCAGATATTCTTTTTCTGATGCATTTTACACTTAAAACTGTACATTAATCACTTGTCAGCATGAATGTAAGTCCTGCTCTAAACTGCTGGGATTCAAAACCCTTCATTTAAGTGGCTAGCAAGCCAGTGCTTTTATTTATCATTTTCCCTCCAGTGTGGCAACATGCCAGGTGTTTTGTAGATCCTTAGTAAATGAATTAATAGGTTGGGATTTATTGTCATGAATTCTATTTTATCCTATTTTCAGAACTTAGCAGCCACATAGGATGATTTGAGTTTTACCTGTATCCCGTCTCATGATACTGCACTATCAATCATGCACGGTAGCAAGAGCATCTAATAATAATCAATGCTGTTTAATGAAAAATAAAAGCTATCCAGCCAAGATATTAATGATCATGTGGGTCCTGATGATTTTACAAGACCCTGGGTCAGCCTCCAATCTGAAACTTGCTTGAATGTTTTGTCAGCTGTTCCAGGGTCCCCAATGAAAAGGTAATCTGCTCGTTGATTTCTATGTATATCAGGTACTTGTCCTTCATTTGCAGGGTAAATCAAGGGAAACACAAATTTTGAGACTACCAGTGTGTCTCTGTTAAAGATGTGTGCATATGTGCGTGTGTGTGTGTGTGTGTGTGTGTGTGTGTGTGTGTTCTTTCCTTTCATGAGCATTTATTCAAACCTTAACTTAAAACAATATAATTATTTGAGCCCCCTTTCCAAAACAGTCTACAGATAAAATATGATAGACAATTAAATATTTGAGTTCCGATAAAGAGGAAATAATTTATGAGTACCAATATTTTGCATTGTATTTTGGCTCTACTTACTCTAATATTTTTATTATTTATCTGAAATTAAATTTACATTTGCATCTCAGATTTTTGAGGCATTTTTCTACTAGTCTTTTTCTTTTTTCTTCCCTTTTTCTTTTTCTTTATCTTTTTTTTACTTCTGGGAGCCATAGATAGAAACTAGAAACCTGTATATTATGTGGTTTCTAGGATACTTTTGTGAAAATAAGATCTTATTTTTTCCAAGTCCTCCTGCTTGTTTCTACTTCAAAACTACATATCAAAATTAAATCAAAATGCTAACACATAATATAACATATATTTCAAAGTGGAATCCTTGAACATTTCTTACATAAATAATATACATAATATAATTTATGGTTTATGTAATACATATTTATATATAATAAATAGATAATTTTATTATATTATATATAATAAATGAAAGTAGACATATTTCACATAAATATTATATAAATTATCCTATCTTAATCTTATTCATAATTCAAGGCAAGCTGGGTTGTTTTTTTTTTTTTGTAGTACCAGGGCTTGAACTCAGAATCCTGTGCCTACCAGGCAAGCACTTATTCTACTGAGCTATCTCCCCAGCCTCGAGCATTTTTTTCATGTAGTAAATTCCTAATGTCTTATTTACATGTAAATTCAATTAATACCTATCACTTCATTATTATTCAAAATATTTACCCCCTATATTTATTGTTTATGAGATCCATAACCACCTTTTTTTAACATGTATTAGCTCAGAAAGTAATATAAGAATAAAAATATGGACATTTCTAACCAAATAGTGTTCTACCTTCCCCCAGTGGAAGAAGCAAAGCTCTGACAATTTTATCACAAGAATTTGAAATGAGGAAAAGTGGCAGCCAGTACTGCTTTTTGGAAAAGCATCTTAAAGGGGGAAAATACCAGAGAACAAGTGCCTTTTAAAGCAGTGCAGGCAGGTCTTAAGGAGGATTGCTTAACCCTTACAGCCTGCAAGGGGGTTAGGGTGCAGTGTGGAAATCCCAGTGCCACATCCTGAAATCTGGGAAGGACTACTGCACATAAAGGGTTAGTATTGCACATGAACAGTTACTGAGAACTCCAGGTCTGGAAAGGCCACAAATTCCTACACAAATGCCCAGGCCCAGGTATTGTAGGAAACGCCCATCCTCCACAAACATGGGTTGGTGCATGGAGATGAGACAGCTGCACCATGCTCTGTGAGTGTCACAGCAAGATGAAGGGTGACCAAGGGCCCTGGCCAGCCGCCTGGAGCTGCAGAATTCCATCTGGGAATTCTAAAAGGACACACGATGGTGAGTATTTCTGTTGTCCCAGCTAACAAGTATACTAGCCTTTCCTAAAAGAGTTTGAAAATGTTTTCCATGGAATGCTCTCTCCAAGTGTTAGGTAAAGCAGAACAACAAATAAGTTGTAAAAATGGTCCTCAGGCCTTCTACAACCTGAATGAAAGGCAGAGATAGAGGAGAGAGAGAGAGAGAGAGAGAGAGAGAGAGAGACAGACAGACAGACAGACAGAGACAGAGACAGAGAAACAGGAATAATGATATGATGGTATAGGGAATTAGATGCCAATCATGGATGGCTTTTTATTTTTATTTTTTATTTTTTGATACCTTTTTACATAAAAAGGAAGTATTCTTTCCTGGAGAAGATAGTGGAAAGTTTATCTAGGAAATTTTTTTTAAGAAATTAAACTATATAAGTACATTCCTTATAGTTCATTAAAACATATGTAACATCATTACTAAGTTTATTTGGTATGATTTTTAAGTTGTTGCTGAGGAAAAAGGGTGGGATTTTGATACACCTGGCTTGAATATTACAAACCATCCATCAAACATAGCTATACCTTGTAGCATTTAAGACACATGCTTCTTCTAAGTCTTTCTGCTTTCTGAATTCTGAAATCATATGACAGAAAAATTTCTTTCCATTTTGCCATAAGACACCCTTATTTAAGGTAAGCAGGAAAGAAGCAAAAAAAAAAAAAAAGACCCTAGACTTTTCAGTGTTGAGATATAATTCAGTGTGTTGAATGTTGAAATTTTCATTTTTAAATATACATGCATTTATTAGAAATTTTATGGAAACTCTCTTACTATTCTAAGCAGCATAAATAGGAGATATAAATAAAAGTCTGTGGGGAAAAGAAAAATGGAATACACTTCAGTTTTATCTTCTCTCAAGAATAACCATTATTGCAGCCAAAACTCAATACATGTTATCTTTGTGATATTTTTTGTCTCTGAAATACTTCAGGGAAAATTACTGAAAGAGAAAGCTATTGCTTCAGTGTCCTGGTGACAAATTTGGTTGCAATGACACACTAATTGTGAGCCAGGCTGATTTTGATCCCTCACTACCTACAGATTCACAGTTACCTGTTTTGGGACATGAACCAGATGAGACACCCAGCACGGATTTTATCTGAGCTCAGTCACATGCTCAAGGTCAAATAGTTTGCATTTTCATGTTTTCTCCTCCTATCTTCTCCCATACCCTATTTAGTCAAATACTTTTCAAAGGTGTCATGCTTTTGTCATATAACTAAAATCAAGAATGAAAATAAAGATTAAGGAATAAAGGGGTAGAATAATAATATGTTCTCTTGATATATGAACACCCTGATATCATGCAAGCTTAGCAGGGGTTCCCAGTCAGAGCACCCAAGACATGCACAACTCAAAACCAAACCACATTGGTCAGGTCTTGCTAGAGAAACAGATATAACACAAAGTGTATGAATGTATAAGAAATCACAAGATTGGCTTACGAGGGTCAGCCACAGAGTTAGATGAGGAACAGTGCAGAGGGCATCTGCACACTGGAGACCCAGGGTTCAGTCTGAGGTCTGGAGCTCACTGCAATGGGCCCTGAAAGTCCGTATCAGGAGGCTGATGGGTCTGCAGCAGAAGGCTGAAGCATCCAAGGTGGTCTGCACTAGAAGCCGGGAAACAATGTCAAACCTGAATGCGAAGACTGGAGCTTCTCTGAAGAATGGAAGCATCTCTGTCCCTCCTCATTTTCCTTTTGTATTACCCAGGCAATGAACCACTCTAGAATCAAAAATTGCTGAGCTGATGTGTTTGGACTTCTAAACTTCTCAAGTTGACACAATTTGGTCAACCACTATACAAATTTTACTCACTAACTAGAAGAAATGAGACAGAGCTGGAGTAAAGGGCCAAAAGAGCAATGAGGAGAGCTGAGGAGAGTAGCTTTGCTCCCCTGGAGGAGGGCAAAGTCGACAGGAGGGGCACCTTGGGGCACATCCATCTGTGACATTGTTTGTATCTCAAAAGCCTGATGAAAGCAGCTTCATACATGAAAAAAAAAAAAAACTTCTTGAATGTACATACAATGTGGAAAAAAAAAAGCAGAAGTGATTTTTTGGGGAGGAATTTTGTGTAATATGAACATTGTCTATCTTGATAACATTTTGTGTTACATGGATATATACATTTAAAAACTCAGCAGAATTCATCTATTCTTCCATTTCATTTTACACAAATATTATCTCAAAAGAAATATTGAAATGTAATTAACTACATAGGTGTTAAAGTACTTAGTATTAATATTTGCCACATACTTTGAATTACACAAAGATTAATATGAATTAATTGAAGAAGAAGAAAGGGGTAGATGAATCAATATACTTGTGAGAAAGCAACATAGCGAAGTGGTGCTAATTAGTTCTCCAGGATAGGTATACAGGTGTTATTATAAAATTTGTTCAGTGTTGTCATATGTCTGAAAATTTTTTACATAAAAAGTTAGAGAAACTCAAACTGTCATTCACTTTATTTTCCTGCAAGTAGAGAGATCCATTTCTGTTAAACACCATTCTTTTCTTATAATTCCAATGCTTCTGAAAAAAGTTAATGACATCAGAATTATTGGTAGATGTCTTGCCAATGTAAGATGCAATAACAAAATTTATTTCTCAGAGGACTGGAAGCTGGAAAATCTCCAATGGAAGCACCAGCAGATTTGGTGCCTGGTGAGGTGGGTCTATTTTCTGCTGCATGGACAGTACCTCTAGCTGCACTATCATAGGGTAAGATGGCAAGACAGCTAGCTCTCCAGTATCTCTTTAATAAGGACATTAATCTTATTAATGGGGGCTCCTATAAACCATTCCTCTCCCATGGTGCTACATCTTAACAGCAACAGTGGGAGGTTTTAAAATACATATTTTGGAAGAATGCATACATTCAAACCACAACAGTATCCTCACAATGATTACTTCTCTATTTTAAATCCTAATACTGTATCTAGTCAGGTTAAGAAGAATAGCAGTAGATAAGAAAAATTTAGTTATTATTGATTAAGATAACTGTTGAAAGATGGTGGTTAAAAAACAAGGTAAAAAAAAAAACCCTACATGTCTGAATTAAAAAACAAAATGGAGGCAGCATAAAGGAAGAAGAGATGTCTATTATCAATTTTACTCACTTTACAGTTTACCTTAGCTTGTATCTAAAGAAAGATGAAGGGGAAGGAAAAAGAAACAAAGAGAAGAGGGAAGAAAAGGGGTAAGGAGCTCAGTGAAGGAGGAAAAAATGATTCCATTTGCTACCTTTCAAAAGGAAATTGATGGAGATTCAGAACACTAAACTGTTGAACTAAGAGTAGATGAATGAATTGATGAGTAGATCAGGGAGAGATAAAGACAAGACAAACCTAATAAAGTAGCAGCTGTACAGAAGAAAACATGAACAGTCGCAACCACTTATCTACTTAAAGAAGAAAATTTTCATCTTTCATGTTCAACCTTCCAGCTGCCCTTACAGTCTACCAAAGAGTGCAAGTTCAAACACCCATAAGAAAGAAATTAGCAGTTGGTGCAGCAGGCCTGCTGAGGGCAATAGCTAGGATCATGTTCTTACAGCACTAGTAAGGTATAAACCATTTATGAAGACTAAGAGTAAACCACAAAAGTCCAAGACCCTCTAAGTCTCATCCTCAAGGTGGAAGATTTGTATCTGATCTTCCCCTTCACATCTCAAAGTCCTCATTGTTCACATGTTGATGCTTCCCATGAAGTGGACCTTTCTTCAATTATCTGCCACTGAACATACAAATGAGGCTCAATGCTTTGCTTGCTAAAATCCTGAAGAGAAGTGACTCACATTCTTTGTTCCTACATCCTAACTGTCCACTCATCTCCCCACTTCAAGACCTGATTTCTAGCCCGTTTTCTACTATGGCTTTTTCACTGTTGGCGGCATCTGTACCATCCAACTCAGTAGCTGTGATGTTCAGAAAGACAATGACTGTGACAAATGTAATGCCTTCCAATTGAGATATGCTGTGTGTCTTAAATATCACTGCATTCCAGGTACAGTAAAAGCTCAAAGTCACAAAACAGGTCTATATGTTATTATTCAAAAGATAACATTTTGATACATTGACTCTATTAAATAAAATTTTGAACTTATTTTTACCTGTTTCTTTTGTAATGTGGCTAGTGGAAATTTAAATTCACATACATGGCTCCCATATTGGACAATGCTGATTGGTAAAGGTCTTTGCTTAGCCATTCACTTTCTTGTCATCCCTATAGCATGGGAGAATGTGAATTGCCTCCCACCTTGCTCCTCTTTCTTTTTTCCTTCACTATGTGTCTCAGACTCATAGTGAGCCTCATATCTCAGCCTCCCCAGCTCTGGGATTACAGGTGTACAATACCACATCCAGCTTTGGTGGCCAGCATGGCACACATGGGGTTCTGGGGCCAGCAAGGCATGCCATATTGGGGATTGAACCCAAGTCTTTGCACTTAGACCACTGAACTATCTCCCTAGCCCTCACTCTTCTTTCTTGAGATTCTCCTTGTGTGTTCTGTGTTGTTGCAAACTTCTACTCCTGTCTCCTTTCTCTGACTGGTTAGCTCCTGAATGAAAGAACACAGAAAGCAAGAGATGTATCAGCCTCCTACAGTGACAGCACCCTTCCAGGCCCAGGCTACTTGCATGTTAGGTGAGGCTGCCCATTGTGTTGGATTATTCCAGCAGACAAGAGCGCGATACCACTTACCATGAGGTATGGCCAAGTAACCGAAGCAAGCAAAAACATGGATGGGTACACTTAAGAGATGAGAAAAGACACTGGCGGGGCTGTCTGTGCTTTGCATAGGCCTCCCAGCTCTCCCACATGGGTAGTGCACAGGGCTCATCTCGCTAGGTGCAAGTCCCTGCTCTGTTCCCACCTGCCACTATGCCAAGCGCTTTCTTCCTGAATGTACTTTCCTCTCCCCCACACCAAAGAGTGGAAGACCTTGTCTCCAATTTTCAACCACTACAGGGGACATTTTCTAACACCCAACCATTTAAAGCTCTTCATACACATGTATGAGAATCTCAGCTTTCATAATTCAACCTTCTTGGAAGACAGGCACCAGATCTGAGCACAACCTCTGGAAGATAGACTCTAAAAGGCTGAATGAGAAGATCACACATAGAAAAGGGAAAGAGCCATGAAATAATATTTGTGGCTTAACTTTCTTTCTCCAAATTCATTTTCTTTGTTTTTTCTTTATCTAATGGAGTACGTGTAAATGAATGCACGTACTAGTTTATTCCTATATATGTGGTTATACCAACAGATAGACAGTTAGACACAGATAAAGTGATACAGTATCACAAGGTCCAAATTAGGATAAAGTGAAATGAGGAACCTGAGGGACAAAACTCAAAGAGAAATCCTCAAGGCATATGAAGGGAAGGGATCTAGAACCAGCCCTATATCTGTCCATCTCCAACACCAATATATCTCTATATTTTCATCCATNAGTACATAACTTCCCTGTATCTTCAAATCCACACTAATAGTATTCAGCTCACAGTATTACTATGAGAATTAGGTAAACTGTTACATATAAAGTACCCAAAATATTGCCTATGCCCTCCAAAAATTTCATTATTATTAACATATACTATTATTATATAATATTTCATTTACTTAAATCACAAAGTTTAAGTTGAAGCACTGGGCATTATGTGCTTCAGTCAAGTAGTTTAGAAATAAGAAGTTGTTATATAAGTTTGTTCATGCCACTTCTGTCCTTGAGTTATATACACTTTGCATACAGAAAAAAACCCATAACTTTAGTTCAAAAATTAAAAATGCTTTAT
Source organism: Octomys mimax (assembly GCA_002564305.1). Taxonomy (NCBI): domain Eukaryota; kingdom Metazoa; phylum Chordata; class Mammalia; order Rodentia; family Octodontidae; genus Octomys; species Octomys mimax. Next base: position 14,466 of record NDGM011125146.1, read on the forward strand.
TTCTCCAACAGTAAAATCAAACTGGAAAGCCTAATTAGTCCCATCTGCACTTAGTCCCACTATTATTTGTAATAGATGCTATAGATTTTTTTCAAGTGTGATCAAATATTTCAGGACCTCACAAGAGCTTAAGTGCTGAACTTTCATTTGAAATCTGGTGTTTGTTCCCTGAGTGTGGGAAGAGCTGGTCAGAGAAATGAACTCTCAGCTGTGCAGGGGCTGATGGGGTCCACAGACTTTATTTTCACTATTAAAACCTATATAAAATAACATTATTATGACACAGTGAAATCCCCTACAATATGTCGAAATGACTAAGAAAAGAAAATATAAGTAGGAAAACTTTAAGTGGGTTTGATTTTGAAAGCCAAATATTTTCAGAAAAATGTAATGAAACCTGCTCATAACTTTCTTACTTTCAACATTTCCCTACATCAAATGTTTACCTTTCAAAGTCCTGGCTTAAACACACACATGAGGAGAGAAAGAGAGAATGAGAGAGAGAGAGAGAGAGAGAGAGAGAGAGAGAGAGAGAGAGAGAGAGACA
>NDGM011125151.1:0-11552 GCA_002564305.1 Octomys mimax
AAATAAATGTTTAAAAAAAAAAAAAAAAAGAAACTTGAGTTAAGTAAGCATCGAGTATTTACTGTACTTGCCAAATCCCTACTATATTATGATCATGAAACTACTGGTAAAATTATGTTGGAAAGATGGATATATCTGCAATTAAATGATTAAGAATGTCAGTCATTCAATATTCCTTTATTGAGTACCCAGAATTTTCAAGATCTTAAACAAGACATTATATAAAATATACAATAAATAACTATATTTGTTCCCTCTCTTCATATTCTTTTTACTAACACTAATTCATTTTTCCCCCTGTATTTTAGGGAAGGGTCTACAGAGTTTTCAGGTTCTCACTACTAGATTGGACTCATAATGATTCTCCTGTTTACAGCTTCCCAAATACTGGGATTACAGGCATATGCCACCACACCTCACACCCAGTCTCTTTCATAGTCCCTGTGTGCCCCAGGGGTGGGCCCAGCATAGCAGGCCTGGGGATCGAACCCCCAGCCCTTGTGCCTCCTTGCAGGCACTTTAATCCATTGAGCTATTTGGCTAGCCATCTAATTCATTTTAGATTCTAGCTTTATTACCTTGTTAATGATGATATTACCTGATTATGAATTTGAAGATAAACAGATTTTTCTTTTGACTCTCTAATGCATACACTAACAGCTCTAATTTTTGTTATGTCTGTGTAAAGAATCAAAGGATTATCTTTTCTGTGACATTTATAGCACTCTGTTCTTATGCACCATAAAAGGTTACCCACGTCAAATTTATTCCAAATGGGCAATATTTAACTTTAAAAATGTCAAAGAAAGAAGAAAATTCTCTATAGGGCAAGATTGAGTTGATTGACTGAATGATAATTACAGAATGATGAATCATACATTTTTTACCTAAAACATTGATTACAAATATATTTCTCCTGAGATAAATAATTCTCTGATTCTGTAGAATAATTCCCATATTGGGAATAATTATTCCTATTTACTTGACTTTTAAGTTTTATGCTATTATCTAATTTGTTCAAATAGTTTTACAATCATTTGTAACTTCACCATTAAAAATTTTATAATTGTCATAAAAGAAATTTTGTGATATTTTCTATTGATAAGGCATTATACATAGTCAGGCAAAAAGTTAGTTGCCTATTTTATTTTATTTTTCCATTTTAGAAATCCTGACAGGAAAGTAAAGCTAGCAAGATGTCTCTGAGTTGAACTTGAGGATCCAAAATAAATAAACGGTAGTGCATTTTTTTGTTATTTAATACTGAACTCTTTTGCAGGAGTCCCATCTGGGCATTATCCCCACTCCCTTACCCTGATGAAAAGGGCAGAATAACACCTGCCCTTTTCTGTGTTGGAATTTGGCTTCTTTGAGACAGAAAATTACTTTCAACAAATATCTTAAAACTGACCCAGAAAGAAAAAGGCTGGTCTGTACCAATGATAAAAAATAGACATTCATTATTTTATTTTATTTATGTACTTTTTGCAGAACCAGGGATTGAACTCAGGCCCTTGCACTTGCCAGGGAAGCACTTATTCTACTGAGCCATCTCCCTGGCCCCATTCTTTCCTTTTTAAAGAGAAATAAAAGAATGGTACAAAATTTCAAAACATGATGATGGAAAATTAACAATGGTTATTATATTGCATATTGTTATCTTAAAGTAGTTGCTTAGATTACCAGATGTAGGCATGCAAAATGGATCAAACATAGAAGCACTAACTGTTCCTTATGAGTGCTGCTTTATTTAGAGATAGCTAGAGTGGTTACCCACCAATTGATCCTTTTTGCAAATTTCAGAGACAACACAAACAACAGGAAATACAGTGGGGGCATGGTTGTACCCAGTGGGATATCACCTTACTGGGAGAAAGAGGATTCCAAGACCCTGCAGCTGACCACTTTGGAAGCTCAGGGAGGTTTGTTAGATGCAAACCCCAGCAGTAAAATTTCTCAGGGGTTCCGCTACTCCATACTGTCACAGAATCTGTACAGAGATTCTTGGGGAAGATTTTAAGTAGAACTGGACAAGCAGAAAATACTATACAGCTGTGTACAACACCCTGTTATTCAAATGTATCAACAACGGCCCCAGGGAGCTTAGTATGTCTATGACAGAGGAGGAGCCCCTACAAACACACCCCCAAAGTGTCCTCTTAAAAGTGGCCAACCAGTAAAACAAACTAGACAAATATAGTATTCCCATTCCCCTCCTTAGCTCTTCACAAGGGCAGCACCTTATAGCAGTCATGCTATCTTACAAACCAAGCTTATTGATTTAACTTCTATTTTCTTCTCAGTATTTGACTTTTTATCAGTTGCTTCATAAATTTACTCACATATATAGCTGTCCTTCTTCATGCCCATCATAATCCAAATCTATCGGAGCTCTTAACAAAATGAGCAATCTGGCTTCCAAAATGTTATTTTGGATGCAGATATATATTGCTTTTGATCCATTCTGAACCTGACATATTATACTATTTGCAAAATACAAGTCTGATCACATCGCCCCATTTATGTTTTTCAGTATATCAATACTGAGACAACCAAACTGATACACAAGGTTCATCCTGTATTTTCTTTCTCTTGATGCCTGTATTTTAGGAATAATGGACATATATAATGACAGAAAAAAGAATCATGACAGGAATAGAGCCCTATATGGTGAGAAGCTAAACTCTACATGAATTGTGCGAGTACACACACACACACACGCACACACACACAATGATACCACATACTGATTTATAGAAACTTCGAAAATTTTATACTTTAGGCCACTTGGGAAAAATAAAGAAATTAAAGGCTGAGACGTTGTTTATATTGAGGGCCAGCCAAATAGCTCAGGAGATTAAAGTGCCTGTTTAGGCAGTTGCAGGGGCCAGGAGTTTGATCCCCGGGCCTGTTCTGCCAGCCCTGCCCCTGGGGCACACTGAGATGGCAGCTATTGAGACTGGCCGTGGTGGCCTGTGCCTGTAATCCCAGCATTTGGGAGGCTGTAAAGAGGAGGATCACTACAAGTCCAATCTATGCAGTTTGACTCTGTACACCCTGTATGCTCTACCCTAAATACAAGAGAAGAAAAAAGGCATTATTTGTATTAACAGGCAAATAATAATGGAAAAAAAACAAGATTTCACTGTTGTGACATATTTTTTTAATGTAAGAATGTAATATTTTCAAAACAAGATGGTAGGAAACTAACAATGGTTGTAATATTACATATTGTAATCTTCAAAGGCTCAGATTACCAAGTACAGGTATGGAAGATTGATCAAATAAGTAAACAAAGTTTATCTTTTAGTAAGTCATTAGAAGTTATTAGTATAATTATTTTAGCTGTCTTGTATGTGGATATATATATATATATATATATATATGGCTTTGGTATTTTTTTTCTTTTTAAATAAAATAAAAATTTTAGGGCCAGGACTATATAGCTCAGCAGCATAAGCACCTGCCTGGCAAGTGCAAGGTCTGGAGTTTGATCCCCAGTACCACAAAATAAATAAATAAAAATAAAATAAACAAAATAAAATCTTAAAAAAGACTAGATAAAATGGAAAACTAAGTAAAAATGTGAAAGAGTAAGTAACTGCTGAAAAGGAAAGAACAGCTGGAATGAGGGACAGGAGACAAGAAAGGAAGGGATATATATAGTGATATAGATATAGATTTGTCCTACTAGTTTCTATTCATTTATTGAAAGAAGCAGTTAGTGCTTATATTGTCTGATTAATTTTGCATCCCTGTATCTGGTAGACTGAACAACTAATTTGAAGATAGCAATATGTAGTATAGCACCCATTGTTGACTGCCTTCATCTTCTTTTGAAATTCTGTATCATTTATGTTTTTTAAAATTTTGTATTGTCTTTAAAATTTTTAAAAAGAATGCAATGTGGGCCAGCAAGATAGCTCAGTGGCCTAAAGCACGGGCTTAGGCAAGCCTAGGCAAAGCTCAGGCACAGCGATAAGATCCCCGGCATCACATGTTGCGCCAGCCCCGCCCCCACGGCAGGTGAACTGGCAAAGAAAAAGCAAAAGAAAAATTCTTTTAAAAAATGTAATAATAAAAAAGGATGTAATAATAACACTATGCGTGTTGTAACGTGTTGACTACTTACAGTACTGGGCACCTACTAAGAAGTTGGACTTTTCCATAGACGGCATTGTACGAAGGAATAGCGATGGGAACTGTCCTGGCGCTCTTGGATTCCAGCTGAGCTTCTGAGCCCGTCTCCAACCCTGCTGAGCACTCACACTGCACCAGCATGCTAGAGATCATTTAGTGGAACAAACTGCACTGTATAGCCGTGCACAGGAGGTAAAGAAATGTGTGTCGCCAGCCTGGGGCTGAGAAGAAGGGACACTGCCGGACCACACTAAGGGGGATAGTGGATTAACTGCTCAAATTAATTAGCCATGGGGCTGGGGAGATGGCTCAGTGGAATAAGCACTTCCCTGTCAAGTGCAAAGGCCTGAGTTCAATCACCAGTTCTGGAAAAAAAAAAAACAAATCAAATTAATTAGCCATTTACAGATGGTTACATATTAATTCTAGGATCTGTCTTACATCATCCAGAATTAAGCATTCCAAGATCAAGGATTTGGTCTAATCGGTTTCCATCTAATTGAAATGTGTGGCTTTTCTGTTCATTATTTGTACTTCCATCTCCCTCTCATTCATTAATCTGTTTTTCTTTTGAATTATTCAGTACCTGAGCAACTCTAGCCTACTTAATCTTGAAGTTCTTCATCAGCAGTCCTTATACTTAGGCTTAAATATTCATTTGATAAAGAACAGTGAAGGGCTCCTATGTTAGTTGCTACTTATAATGGATAAAGTAGATCACGTTAACTGGACTGGCTTGGGGACCTGGGGGTGGACACTTCTGGGTGTGTCTGGGTATGTGCTCAGGTCATGACCTTGAGTAATGTGTCTGGATCCTCCCGTTTCCTCTCTGGGGCTCCATCCATGTTCTGGCTCCTGGTCACCATGAACTAAATAGCTTTGCTTTGCCGTTGCTTCTGCCATGACATCCCTGCCCTGGAGAGTGCTGATTATGTACTGACTCTCCTAAAACCATAAGCCAAGTTAAGGATCCTCAATTCTAAGGCATGAGGACCAGGCGTTCTGTCTAAGCGACAAGAATGCTAATGCGCTCTCACATAAGTTTGGTTGGAAGCTCTTTGCATATTTGTTATGCACAATTTTACAGGTGACAACTAGTGTCTCTGTGAATACCCTAGTTTTCTATCCCAAAGAAACCGATCAAAGGTAAAAAGAAGAGAGAGGAAGAGAGAGGAAGGCACAGAGAAAGAAATAGCAGCACCAGTGCACCTGGAGCTGGTCCTGAGGTCTGCCCTCCGTGAGGCAGGAGTGAGTGTAGGAGGCAGGACACAGCAGTGTCGCACTTTTTACCCCATGATGACCTCTGGAGTCCCTTTTTGTGAGAGCAGAAGGAAGCGGAATGGCTTAGCCTTCTTGGGATCTCTGTCCATCAGAATTCTCGGCAGATAAAGCCAGGAATGAGTCTCTAGCAATTCCAAATGATAGGGCAAGCTTCCTGAAGACCTACATTCGGCACGAATATCATTTTGTAAACACCTATGACACTTTCCTCACCTATTTTCACTAACTCAGATGACTCGCTGAGCACCTAGCTCAGCGATGGGTCAAATGTGCCCTAACATCAGTCACAGGGGTCATCAGGGTGGAGTAGACATTTTTTGTGTTGTTGCTTCAGACGGGATCACAAAAGATTAATGCAGCCATTTGAGTAGCGAGTAGAAGCTTTGTGTCCCCGCTGATAGCTGGATTGGAAGGGCATTTCTCACTCCCATGCTAGTGATTCAGTCTAATGAGAAACGTTGAAGATACTGAACCCCAAGCTGAGAAATCTGTCTTGGATTAACTACAAAGAATGACCAGGGTGGAACTGAAAATCCAGGTACTCCATCACTTGAAAAATAGATATTTCTTGGAACATGATAATTAAATTCAGTTCCTTAGTGTGATAGAATTGCACATAAGACTATATAGTTATAGCCTCACTTATACTGTTAATACACATTTCAATTACTTTCTCACCATAGGTCTTTATAATTAAATTAATTGCTAAACAAACATCTACAAAAATATTGGTATTGCTCAGGTATTGTGCTAAGTGAATGCCCAATCATTACTTTTCTTCTTAAATCAAAACATTTAGATTTTTAAACACAGGAAAAATTTAATACGTGCTGTGTAGTGTGTACTTTGGTTCATTATTTCTCGTTATTAGCTGTTATTGCTTGTTACTAGCTGTGTGAAATTCATATGCTGTATATACACAGTCGGGAGTTAACATACACATGCATACATTTTTCTTAGAATCACTCTGGCATTTTTTCATCTCAAATTAATTCTAGCTCTTCTATGACTTGTGAATATATACTTTTCTTCTAAAATTTGACAATATTATTCTCCCTTCAGTGAAAAATATTGTGTATCTGAACTCATTTTCTTCTCTTCAACCCAAATCATGGGAAACTACTTAGATTTGGCATCTCTCCATGTGGCCAGCTGCTTTCCATTTTTTGGTATGTGAAGTCCCTTTGAAAGCTAAGGGCAGGCTGAGTTACATGACTAAGTAGCAAACACACAGATCTGCTCTTTCAAGTTCTACTGCTTAAACAATTTTTTGATGGAGGCTTAGATAACTGAGTGCCATCTTTTGCTTCTGTTCCTTCCCTCTGTACTTAGAAGAAATTCCAAATACTTTACATCTGGAGTACATTATTCTAATCACTGACCTCATCATAAATGTTTACATGGAGCAAACACACTAACTGTTCTCCTCACTTTCATATCCATCTGCACAAGAAGGAATGATGTGTTATTTCCAAAGATATCCATGTCCTAACCCGCAGAACCTGGAATGTGTTAACTGACACGGCAAAATACACTTCTAAGAGATTCTGTATAAAGGAGTTAAATGACGCAAAAAGAGATTGAGGTGAAAAGATAATAGAGTATGATTCTAAGACAAGTATGTGCACAGGTATGAGTGCATCTGTATAAGTATGTGCTCTTATGTATATGAGCAATTGTACAGCTTTCTGCCTCCTCTCTCCTACTGGTGATCTCAGTCACAAAGTCCTAAAATTAAACCATCAGCCAGATTCCAGGGACCCACGGATGATTCTTGTATCCAGAGTCTGAGCAACATGGATAAGGATGATGAGTTGGCTAATAGCCAGACCATGAAAAACTCAGGGTATAAAAAAAAAAAAAAAAAAATGAGAGGCCGGGGAGATGGCTCAGTAGAATAAGTACTTTCCTGGCAAGTGCAAGGGCCTAAGTTCAATCCTTGGTTCCACAAAAAAAATAGAACTATGAATTTTTATTTTTCCCAAGTATAGTGGGAAGTCCATAAAATCTTTTTAAATAAGGAAACACTATGAAAAAACTTATAGTTTAAGATAAGCCTTTGGGCTGGGGAGATAGCTCAGTGGTCTAAGAGTCTGCCTGGCAAGCTGAAGGACACAAGTTCGATCACAGGTACTGCATGCTATTTGGACTTTGAGCAGTGCCTGCCACCCAAACCAGGCATGGTGGCGCATACCTGTAACCCCAGCACTGGGGAGGCTAAGACAAAAGGATCACTATGAGTCTGAGCTGTGTAGCAAGACCCTGTATCAATCAATCAATCAATCAATCAGTCAATCAATCAGTCAAGATAAGCCTCTTTCTAGAAACAGTCCCAAGAAGGCTGGTGTGAGGGACTCAGGGGCTACAGACTGAGTCAGAGAAGTGTAAACAGTCTTACAGTCCTCCAGCCCACATAGCCCATATTCATGACTTCACGAAAACAATAACATTCTGTCTTTTTCTCCCAATTTACAGTTGGAGACTTTCTCATTTTGTTTCTACAAATATAAAACCCTAGAGATTGTCATCATCTGATAATCAGACCCCTTCCAGACCTATGAATCAAAAGCATGTGACAATAGGAACATTATATTTTCCTGGAAATTACTTTTGCTATTTAAATACACTTTGGAGTATATCATAACTGTAATTTAGTGCATATTCAATTTTGTTATTAGGCACTAGGAAATCCCATGTGGCCCTGTTATGGTCCTTCCATGCCACCACCTCCAACCTTCCTTCCAGGAGCCTGAGTTGCGGAAATTTGTTCCTCTGTTTATTGTTAGAATTTGTGGCAGAAAGGCTCCAAAGCCATTTCTCCCACCTCTGTTTGAAGTTATACATTGTTTGCCTTAGCTATTAATTATGTCAACCTAATGTGTTTAAATATAAGTATAATGTATTGAATTAAATGTTAATTTCATTAGAATTATTTCATTCTTGGTATTGCTGGATACTCAAGGCATGCTGTATAAGTAAACATTTTAATTTGTACTACTACTAAATTAGTCAATCCTTTTTTTTTTGCCTAATGGTAGTGTTAGAAGTCCATTAATTAATTTAAAACATTACTATTGCTCAAATATGCTTAGGGCCAGGGAGATGGCTCAGTAGAATATGTGCTTGCCTGGCAAAAGTGCAAAATCCTGAGTTCAATTCTCGGTACCACAAAAAAAAAAAAAAAACCTTTATATTTTTTTCCATCAGTTGCTAAATACATATTCACATAGTAACTTTTTTTTAAAATGCATTTGGATGTTGCAAGGTCAGACTCGTGGTGGTCTTCCTGTGTTCAGTCTCCCCAGTGCTGGGATTACAGGTGTGCACCGCTACACTCAGACTCTGGCTAGCTCAGCCTGCCCTGAGGGAGGGGCTGGTGTGGCATGTGGTGCTTGCATTGCCCTAAGCTGGTGCTTAGTCTGCTGAGCTATTTCGCTGGCCTACATAGTAACTTTTAGAAACATATCTTACTGTTTCAGGGTTATTCATCTGGTCTATCAGCACACACTGTTGGATGAATGTAAACCGTTCTTTCCCTTCCTGCTTGGGCTCTCAGTGGTTTGAATAGGGGTCACACAGTATAACACTGAGATTCCAAAGGTGGATGAAGATGACTTAAAGAGTGTATTTCATGTGAGAAATTTCTAAAACCAGCGACAACTTTATGCTGCCTCTGGAAGTTCTAATTGTGAGCCTACCACATACAAGTGAAGTCAGGCGAGTCTGTCTTTCTGTGCCTCACTCAAGCATTCCGCTTAACATCATGTTCTCACCCATATTGTCACGAAAGGCAGGATTCCCTTTTTGATGGATACTAAGCACTACTCCACTTTATGCATGTTCCATCATTTCTTTTCCCATTCATTCATTCATTCATTCGTTCATTGCCTCAGCTATTTTCAGTACAGCTGCAGTAGACAAGGGTGTCCTCTGTTCCCTTTGAATGCATACCTGGTCATGAGATTGCTCGATCATATGCCATGTTGTATTAAAAAGAGGATAATTTAATATGTAGCAATGAATCCCTTGTATAAATGTTGGTTTATGTATATATACAATTTTTTCAGTCCCATTTTATGTAAGACATTCATTGAACAACTATCTAGGCCTTTGTCCTGATTAAATTTATTCATTTTAATAAATGCAAATTAATTCAATGAAGTAGGCACTAATCGGGCATAATAAGATAATTATTTACATATACTTTAAGTAGTTTATTATGACATATAATTTTATATGTTTATTTTAAATATAAGCTTTCCAAAGTGTTACTATATAAAATTCACTATGATATCTAATTGTGACACACTGCATTCTCCCTAGTATTTTTTAAGAGAATAGAAAAATAATAGATAAGACATTAGAAATGATACAGCATTTTTTAAATGTATAAAAACAATGTAATTAGTCTTTACATAGTTTTCCAGGAGAGATCTTGCAGAAAGAAAGGGCTTGAGAAAGGATTTGTAGCTTGAGCGAGGGAGAATATGAAGTAAAATGAGACGAGAACTCATCTGAGAGTGTTATACTGTACCATGTTTAAACCCTATCCTTGTTCTGACCTATATTTAAAATTGATACTTTTATTTTTATTCTTTTTTACATTCCTCTAACTTTTTTCTTTTAATTTCCCATCTAGTTTATTGGAGGGTACTCCTAGTTAATTAGATGACTCTGTATCTAAAATTACAAATCGTTTGGGATTGGGGATCAAACTCAGGACCTGGAGCTTGCCAGGCAAGAACTTACGCCACTTAGCTATCTCCCTCGCTCAAACTACAAATCCTTTCTCAAGCCCTTTCTTTTAGCAAGATCTCCCCTGGAAAGCTATGTAAAGACTAATTACATTGTTTTTATACATTTAAATTGTTTTGTTATTCAGAAACTTTTATATATAATTCTAGTACAACACTTTTTTTTAGAAACACTGGCAAAGAGATTGAAAATTATAATGTGTTTATTTCTCATTATTTAATTTCTAAGGATTGTTAATAAACAGGAAAAAATTAAAACATTTCTTTCTTGGGAAATGTGGGTCTCAGAACATATTGTACACATTATAATTTGAGAAGCTTTAATATTATTTGCCCATGACTTAAATTTTTTAAAGGGAAATTAATTAAAATCTATATTAATTTATTTCATGTTTTGTTCAAATTTCTATTTTTGTTTTTCTTTTTTATATTAATTTTATTGAGAAAGAAGTAGTAATGAGACAGCTTCAAAATAGGTTAGTACAGTTACAATAATTAATACCTTGCATATTGTTGTCTTCATAATAGTTATTCACAGTACAAGATGCAGACATGACAGTATAAGGAATGTAATTGTCAATATATATTTTTGGTGCTAAATATGACAGAGTTGAGGATATTAAATATTTGTAAACTTATAAATCCTCAATTCCATTGACTAAAGCTGGGAGATTCCAACATGGAGAAAAAGTTGAAAAGAAAAAGGAACTTATTTTTAAACAGATAAAGTACAAGGATTTTGAGGAAGAACATTTTGAGGGAGAACATAAAGAAATTTATAATAATACTCTTTACTATCTGAGTTCAAGATCTTCATAGTTGGATCCTTCAAAAATGTTATAAAACATTATGAGGTAGTTCTTCAGAGGAAAATTTAAAGTTGTAAATCAAATGGAGCTCTACTTTTTCATCACTGAAACAGTATCTCAAGAATATCTTTCATATCAGGAGAAAACAGAAAGAAGATAATCAATTAGCTTTGCCCAACTGTGATAATATCATCTATTGATTAATCAGGAAAAAAATCACTATTATCTTTTTTTTTCCTCTTGGTAGATAGTTTCTGAAATACTTAAATTACTTTATTATAGTTTAAAATATTATTTTAATAAATTTCATTAGAGATGCTGAAGTACTTTTATTACACAAAATAAGGCATAGTCTTATGCAGCCCATTATTTTCGAATAAAAACAATATTTCTAACTCTATTAACCCTGTACTTAGAAAATTAGTTTCATTTTTGAATCTCCTCATTTGTAGTTCTTTCTCAGCATTAATCTTTCTGTAATTATTTTCTGTTCTTTATTAAACTCTGCTGGGCTGGCGAGATGGCTCAGTGGTCTAAAGCACCTACTTGCAACAAGCTGAACTAAAGC
>NDGM011125152.1:0-18267 GCA_002564305.1 Octomys mimax
GAGGAGGTTAAGGAAGAGGGTCCAAAAGAGATGACTTTGGATGGGTGGAAGGCGATCCAAAACGAAGACCGGACAAAAGTAGCATTTAATATTCGGAAACCAAACGAGGGTGCTGGTGGACAGTGGAAGAAGGGATTTGTTCTTCATAAATCAAAGAGTGGAGCGCTCGCGCTGGAGACTCTGCGAGGGACCGTCTCTTCTGCAAGCCTGCAGATGATGTCACGTCTCAGCTGGAGCTCACCTTCGGAGACCTCGGGGCCCTGGACGGGCTGCTGGGGAGGGCGAGGTGCCCCGGGCGCGGGGGCGTCCGAACCGCGCAGCGGGACTGGCAAGGAGAGCGCTTCTGCCCCGGATGTGGACGGCCCGGAGGCCTTCCAGCTCTGCCTACCTGGACGCCTGGAGACGCCCGGTTCCTCAGCGGACCCTCTTGTTCAAAGCTTTGTGCGTGCTTAAGGATCCCAAACAACTAAGAAATTTAAAAAGGAAAAAAAAAAAAAAAAAAGATAAAGAAAGAAAAAGAAAATCAAGGCCCGGGAGATGGAGAGCTCAGAGGCTTAAGCACCTGACTAGCAAGCACAAGGTCCTGAGTTTGATCCCCAGTACCAAAAACAAACAAACAAACAAGAAAAAAAAAAAACAACCCTGAAAACTACAACTACAAAGTAAAGGAACTGGCCCAAATATAAATTGGTAAAAGAGCTTGGGAACAGTTAGCATTCTTGCTAACACTGACCACAGACATCATCTAAGACCTAGTCACTGCACCTCCATGTGCCTACCTACAAGATGTCTCTGTACAGGGCCAGTGAAGGGCATGCACACAAAGCTTACCAAGTCAACCTGGAAGCATCCTATTGCCTCAGACCTGAAGGAACCGAAGTGTCTCAGTCCTGGGGTGAGTGGAATCATAACGTGCACTGTTTTGTATCTAGCTTGCTGGCTCAACTCAGGGTGCTAGCCATCATTGCTAACGCGATAGCTATATGGTACTCCTGTGCTGTAAATAAAAGTTTCAGGCTAACATACTATTAAAAGTCAAGTTAAGACTGGGCGTGGTGGCGTGCGCCTATAATCCCATCGCTTAGGAGGGTGAAGGCAGGAGGATCACCATGAGTCCCATCTGGTGAGACCCTGTAGACCCTGTACTAAATAAATAAATAAAGTTAGTGGTTAGGCTAGGAAGAACAGCATAAAAGGTTCTTTGGAGGTGATGGGATTTTTTTGAATCTAGGTCTTACTACATTGACATAAGCACTTTGTGACAATTGGGTTGTACAACTAAAACTTTAGACTTTTATCTATGTTACTTAAAAAACAAACCAAAACAAAACAAAAACTACTAAAAAAGAAGCAGTCAGAAGACAGAGACCTGGAGGCAGCCTGCACTCACAAGCCTCTCGGTGATATTTATCCTGAACAACAGACTTAGACAAGGCTGGGTCGGGAAGCCATCCTGTGAGTTCTCTCTCTCTGTCTTGGTAGAGAAAATAAGAAACAGACTTGAATTAGGGCCGGAAGTCATTTTGAGGACTCCCTCTGCCCAAGCTCAGAGAATCCCCATGCTTTCCATGATTACAAGACAGAACTCCACCACGATTACAGGAAAGAAGTGGGCATCTGCGAGGCTGGACACAGGCAAGAGGTGGCTGCGATGTAGTAGTACTAGGAGGAAGACCAAAGCTCTGGGTTCAGCTTCTGAGCTCCGGCCTGGGAGGATCTCAGGAGGATGGTGTGTGTCAGCAATTGTTGGAGTGTGAATCCAGCTGTGTGGATTCTGGAGAGAGAAGGGTGCGCGTCTGCGGGCACCTGTGGTGCAACTAGCAGACGTCTGGGCACCCGCAGCCCTAACACAAGGCAGCCTGTGTGCGCCCTTCGCCCTCCAGTCTGCTCAGAGGCCCTGAGGTGCAGCATAGCAGCATGCAGACTCCGGCCAGCCATGCTGACAAAATGTGGGCTGCACACACACAGAGCTTTGGCCCATGCTCTGGGACTGTCCACAAGATACACAAGTGACTGAGTAGCCCAGATTTTCCAGTGTCACCGATGAACACAGATGCAAAACTCCACAATAAAATATTTGCAAAAGGAATCCAGCAACACACTGAAAAGGTCACTCACCATCACCAAGTTAGTTTCATCCCAAGGACACAGGAATGATTCAACCTATGCAGATCAGTAAATGTAATATACTACATAAATAAAATCTAGGGTAAAAATCACTGATCACTTCAATAGGCGTGGCAAAAGCTGTCACAAGAGGCCAAGAGTCCCTCATGATAAAATCCAATGAAAGTACATGAAGAAGTATCTTAAACAGAGAAAAGCCACTTACTATAAGGCCACAGCCAATACTACATCAGCTGGGGAAAACTTAAAAGCATTTTCTCTAAAATTAAAAGAGAGACAAAGATCTCCACTGTCACCACTCCTACTTAAAATATAATACTTGAAAATTTAGTCAGGGCAATTTTTAATATTTATCCAAAAATAAATTTTAAGAAACTTGCATATTTACATACACCTGCCATAGCCCCATGGTGCTTGAGCTTTGCTTTCTGTCCCTTAATTTAAAAAGTGACCACCTTATTTGCTTTGGCTAGGAGTTAGCCAGCCCACACCGAGGCTTGAGGTGCTCTTGTGTGGGCAGGTTGCCTCTGGTTGTCTCACGTTCGCCTTGAGAAGAACATGCCTCCTGTAGCTACTGCTTTAGGTGTAGCACGGTGAGCTATTCCTGGAGCAGAGCTGGGGCCCATCAGTAGCCCGAAGCCAGTTGTGCCTGATTCCAGCCTTGGTAATGAATTTCTGCCAACTGCGTGTGAACAAAGACAGATGCGGGGGGTCTTGTGCCATGGGTTTTGTGGGGTTTGTTATACAACAGAGACTAGCAACAAAGTCACTTTTTCACAATCCTACTGCAACTATACAATTTAAAGCAATCACCTGTATCCCTTTACCAGAATCACCCTCTCACCCTCCTCTTCATTCCTTTGTTCTTCTACCACCTTACCGCCTACTGCGATGGTGACTTCTCTATCAGGACTGGAGTTTGTTTTGTTGGTGATGTGTCCCAAGCACCTTCCACAGCAATGAACAGTGGGGATGGTAGCAAGCACTGGTTGAATGACCGGTCTTCAGGTGAATTATTGTTACCCTTATTATTATTGTGAGTTTCACTTGGGACTTTGTGACCCATAACCTACCAAATATGCTCCCTTTTAGATTAGCCTCACTTAGGGACGAGGGTACATAATCATCATTCTGTCAAACACTCTAAAATTATAAATTTCTGTTCAATTTCATCAAGTCCTTCTTGGACCAATGTAGCACAAAGATTCTATTTGTCTTTTTCTGTACAAGACCTCTGTTTTACACCCTTCCCTCATCAATTCTGCATTCTCATCGTACTTGCCTCATTAGCAGACTACAAGGTGCTCCTACGTAGGTGACAGGACAGGCGCCGACAATTTTCTGTCTGCTCAAGATGCCCCGTGGGCACCCTACCAGTGGTGTTAATGGAGAGGGTGTCTCTGTACCAAAATAGACTCTTCTTATGAAAGGATGTTACTGATAAGAATCTAAAGGTTTTTTTTTTTTTTTTTTCCATATTGGATTAGTTCTTTTCAACTAGATGTAAGAATGGATTGCTTGGGAATGGGGATTATGGATTTCTGGTGTTCTTTCTTTGGCACACTGCCTGAGTCACAGATAGTCATAGAATGAAATGAAAAAGTACAATTCACCCATCAAAAGAAACAGACCAGCAGAGTGGAGCAAGAAACAAGATTCATGAAATTTACCACTATTTTATGTTTTAATACTCTTGTAAGTGACGTGTTTTGTTTTTGTTACCATGGAGTGGAAGTACAATAACAATAACATTTATTAAAAATGAAAAGAAATAAGATCCAACAATATGCTGCACTGAGTGAACATATTTAACCCAAAAAGAAATTCATAGATTAAAAGGAAAGGATAGAAAATAATTCTCCATATAACAGGAACCCAGAAAAAAGCAGGGGTAGCTGTTATATTTGCAGGCAAAACAGGACTAAAGAGACAAAGAAAGTCATTGCACACTTGTTAAGGGAAAACTCCAAGAAGAAGCGATAGTGATCACAGACATACACATGCACTGAACACTGCTGCACCCAATTACATAAAATACATGATCAAAACTGAAAACCAAATAAGCACCAACATAATTGTAGTGGGGGACTTTAATGTCCCCCTCTGACAAATAGATAGATCAATTAGACGCATCACTTCTCGGCCTTTTGAATAAAATCAAGTGTAGATCAACTAGACACTCTTCTGAACAACAAATGGGTTATGGAGGAAATTAAGGATAAAGTTAAACAATATATACAATTAAATGATAATGCTGATACAACATACTGGAGCTTATGGGAAGCAAGGAAAGCAGTCCTATGGGGGAAATTTGTAGCAATGAACTCTAAAATCTGGAAAACAGAATGAGTTTAAATGAATAACTCAATGTTGAACCTCAAACTTCTTGAAAAAGAAGAACAAATCAAACTCAAAGCTCATAGGAAGGCTCACTTTGGCAGCACATATACCAAGAACAAAATTCACACAAGGGAGAAAATTAGAAAGATAAGGGCAGAAATTAATGCATTTGAGATGAAGAAAATAATACAAAGAATCAATGAATTGGAAAGTTGGTTTTTTAAAGAATAAATAAAATTAACAAACTGTTAGCTAACCTCATCAAAAAGAGGAAAGAAAAAACACAAATTCAAGCAATTGGGAAAGGAAAGGGAGAAATTACAACCAATCCTACAGAAAATCCAGAAGACCATCAATGCCTACTGTGAGAACCTATATTTTAATAAGATGGAAAACACAGAAGAAATGGACAGGTTCCATCTCACTGCAGAAAGAATGGCTATAATCAAGCAACCAATAACAAATGCTGATGGGACTGCGGAAAAAGGAAACCTTTTCCACTGTTGGTGGAAGTGTAGACTGGTGCAACCACTGAGGAAATCAGTGTGGAGAGTCCTCAGGAAACTAGGATTACAGGTTCCATTTGACCCAGGTATTCCCCTTCTGAGTTTAATTTTTTTCCAGGAGAATTAAAAGCATTACACCATAGCAATATATTCACACCCATGTTTAGAGCACCAATGTTTGTAATAGCAAAATCTTGGGCAAAAACTAAATGCCCATCAACTGAGGAATTGATAAAGAAGATGTGATGGTAGAGTACTACTCAGCCATGAAGAAAGATAAACTTGAGACATTTCTAGATATAGGGATGTATGTTAGGACTATATTCTTAAGTGATAGAAATTGGACAAATGTGTAAATATCACATTTTAATTGGTGGGCCTTCATACTTCAAAACTGTCATACAGGTTCAATGCAATCCCAATCAAAATGCCATTAGCATTCTCACAGAACTAGAGAAAACATTCCAATAATTCATTTGTAACAGAAAAGACCTAGATTAGCAAGAGCAACTCTTGGCAACAAAGGGAAGTCAGGTGACATCACAATCCTTGACCTGAAATTATACTACAAAGCTACTGTGATAAAATCAGCATGGGGTTGGGAAAAAACAGACCTGAGGATCAATGAAACAAATAGAAGATGCAGGCACAACTCCAAACACACTCAGCCACCTGATCTTTCACAAAGGAGTCAAATATGTCCATTGGAAGAAAGAGAATCACTTTAATGAATGGCCCTGGAAAACCTGGCTCTCCACATGCCAAAGACTAAAACTAGACCCATGTCTAGCACCATGCACTGAACTAAAGTTAAAATCGGTTAAAGATCTAAATATTTAAAAAGAAACACTAAACCTACTACAAGAGAAAATAAGTAGAGATCTTGAAGACATAGATGTTGGCAGAGAATTCATGAACAAAATCTAGACTGTGTGAGAAATACTTCAAAGAATCACAAAAATGGGATCTCACCTTATTAGACAGCTTTTGCACAATGAAAGAAATTGCCAACAGAGTAAAAAGCCAGCCCACAAGTGGGAAAAATTACAGCAAGTTGTCCCTCAGACAAAGGACTTATATTTAGAACACATAATGAATTAAGAAAAAAACCCCAGGCCTCCCAAATTTAAAGACCTAAGTCAAAAAATGGGCATCTGAGAAGAACACATCTCTGATGAAGAAATATGAATGGCAAATAAATATATTAAAATGTTTAACATCATTGCTTATTTGAGAAATGCAAGTTAAAACAACTCTGTGATTCCATCTCCTGGAAAGAACGCCTGTCATCAAGCAGCCGACCAGTACCAAATGCTGGCAGGGCTGCGGGAAAGAGCAACTTCCGCACTGCTGTGGGAGTGTGGGCTGGCTCAGCCACTGTGCAAACCAGTGTGCGGAGTCCTAAGAACAGAATTAGAGGTTCCATTTTACCTAGCTATTCTGGGTATCCTCCCAGAGGAATTCAAAACGTCATACCACAGTGCTATGTGTGCATACATGTTTATAACAGCCCAAGTTTTAATAGCTAAATCTTGGAAAAAACCCATACCCAAATGCCCATCAATGGGTGAATAGATAAAAAAGATTGTGTGTGTGTGTGTGTGTGTGTGTGTGTGTCTGTGTCTGTGTGTGTTAAATGTAATGGAGTATTGCTCAGCCATAAAGAAGGATAAACTTTATAGGTAAATGTGTGCAACTTGAGACCATACTCGTAAGTGAACAAAATCAGACCCACATGTGTAAACAACATAATGTCTCTCTAATATGAGAAACGGAATGAGTCAGTGAGATTTAAAATGTACAATAGTAAGTATGAATTGGGAAGAAATTGTACCCCCTGCAAAAAAGAGAAACTATGGTGTGTCAGCGTCCTCCTGGAACACAATGCCCCCCTAAAAGGGAGGTGATGGAGTTAAACCACCCCCATCATCAGAAGATTTGGAACTTCACTGAAAATTGGTATTGTTGGATTGCCAAATGTTGGGAAATCTACCTTCTTTAATGTATTAACAAATAGGCTGCAGAAAACTTTCCATTCTGATTTGACTTTCTTTGCCAGTATCACAAACCAGCAAGCAAAATTTCTGCCTTTCTGAATGTGGTGGATATCACTGGCCTTGTGAAGGGAGCTCACAATGGGCAGGGCTTGGGACACGCCTTTCTGTCTCATGTTAGTGCCTGAGATGGGGTCCTTCATCTAACTACTGAGCATGGTGGTACACGCCTGTGAACCCAGCACTCAGGAGGCTGGGGCGGGAGGATCACTGTGAGTTCAAAGCAAGCCTGGGCTACAAAGTGCTTTTTGAAGATGATGCTATGACCCATGTGGAAGGAAGTGTAGATCCCATTCGAGATACAGAAAAAGTTCACGAAGAGCTGCAGCTTCAAGATGAGGGAATGACTGGGCCCGTCATAGATAAACTAGGAAAAGCGGCTGTGAGAGGAGGAGGTAGGAAACCAAAATCCGAATATGATGTAATGTGCAAAGTCAAATCCTGCGTTATAGATAAAAAGAAACCTGTTCGCTTCCATCATGATCGGCATGACAAAGAGATTGAAGTGTTGAATAAACACTTATTTTTGACTTCAAAACCGATAGTCTAGTTGGTTAATCTTTCTGAAAAAGACTACATTAAAAAGAAAAACAAACGGTTGATGAAAATTAAAGAGTGGATGGGCAAGTATTCCCCCCGTGCCTTGGTCACGCCTCTTAGGGGGGCCTTGGAACTCAAGTTACGAGAATTGAGTGCGGAGGAGAGACAGCAGTGTCTGGGAGTGAACAGGACACGAAGTGCTTTGCCGAAGATCACTAAGGCGGGGTTTCAACATTCCAGCTAGAATACGTTTTCACTGCAGGCCCAGATGAAGTATGTGCATGGACCATGAGGAGAGGGTCGAGGGCTCCTCAGGCTGCAGGAAAGATTCACACAGATTTTGAAGAGGGATTCATTATGGCTGAAGTAATGAAATATGAATGAAGATTTTAAAGAAGAAGGTTCTGAAAATGCAGCCGAGCCAGCTGGAAAATACAGACAACAAGGCAGAAATTATATTGTTGAAGATGGAGATATTATCTTCTTTAAATTTAATACACCTCAGCAAACAAAAAAGAAGTAGAAAATTTTACTTATTTCTCAGATAAACACACAATTTACAAAAGGAATATGGTTTTTTAAAATTAAGAATTCTGAAAACTGAATGGACAAATAAAGTTGGGCAATGGAAATCTTCTACAAAGAAATTATTTTTATTTGTTTTTGAATTATAAAATACTGTGCACTTCCAATGAAACGTAAGTTACTAAAGACGAACAGCCTGGCTTTTCACGTGATGAAGGCCCTACTTCCAACTGTAGAGGCTTTTCCAGAACCATGTTGCTCTCATGATACGTCATTAATCTGTGTCGTGCAGGCCAAGCCTGACACATTTGGCAGTGAGGACAAGGTGCTTGCTCCTTTTTGAATCTACAGGTGATGCATGTTTCATTGTACCCCAGATGTCTACACTCAATGAAGTGTTTGAAAAAAAAAAAAAAAAAAAAAAAAAAAGAAAAAAGAAAAAAAGAAACTATGATAGGGGATGGGGAAAGGAAAGAAGTTAGGGAAAAATACACACACACACACACACACACACACACACACACACACACGATAGTTGAGATAGTTACACAGCTGGTTTCTCCTAGTTCACTGAGAACAGAGCTTTTGTGGTAGCGCTATTTGGACAATATTTCATGCCTATGTCTTGTACTCTGAGGAGCCACTGTGAAGCGAATGCATCAGTTACTGCTACCCTCCTATTATCCTGTTTTAAAACAGTTTTATTTTTATATTTAAAAATAAATATAAAAATAAATATAATAATATTTTTATTTCTAGGGGCCAAGGAGATAGCTCAGCAGAACAAGCGCTTGCCTGGCAAGTGCAAGGGCCTGAGATCAATCCCTGGTTCTGGGGGGAAAAAAGCAATGAAGAAGTTAGCGAATAGGAGTTGGATTATTTACTTACCCAAAATGGTGACCAAAATGGGTATCCCATTAGTATTGCAACAGGAATGTATGCAGCCATTCTAAATGCAGTCATCTGTGTCAGGAATAAATATCTCCAGAGAAGTCCCAGAAGATTAATGAACATGCCATTCATTACTTGTATCATCTGGAGAGAAGAGCACGATTACTGATCATTTCCTGTTCTGGGCCAACTGTTGAAAGGAACACACATCAAGAAAATGCCAGGCTGAACAATGGCAGGGGCCCCTTGGCATCGCTGCATCTCACACGACTGTTGCATAGTGTCAGGATGAGGAGTGTGGCCTTGACACAGTATTGTGGGGACAGTTGTCAGGTGCATCCCATGTGTGTACCTGTGGGTCACACACAGCTATTCCGTTACCGCCAACGCCTCCCTTGTGCTGTTCCCTCCTCAACACCCTTGACTTCTGCGGCCACTACTCTGTTCCCCACATCTGTACTTCTGTTGTCTTGAGGATGTCAGATAAATGTCACTACTGATTAGGTGTCTTTGGAGACCAGCTTTTCACATTGAGCGTACTGCCCTTGAGATCAAGCCTGGTGCTGCATGCACCAAGCTACTCTGTTCTCTCCTTTCTGAGTGGCATCTTGTCATATCAGTGCCTGTACTTTCATAAGTGGCATCGTGATAGTTTCTGGTTAAGGCCACGAGAAACAGAGATACTGTCTCGTCTCTGTCACTGTCTGTGCAGGCATCAGATGAATGCAACAAGGGCTGGGCAAGCATTTGCTGGGCTCACTGGTAAGCATCTGGGCACTGTTCAAGGAATCTGCCACACTTTTCCTGAGAGGCTGCACCAGTTTTATATTTCACTGTCCAGCATGTGGCATGGCACTAGCTCTGATCTTAGTTGATTTGTTAGTTGTGCAGTAATAGTTCATCATAGTCTCTCTCTCTTTCTCTTTTTAAATTTATGTATTTGGTACAGGGTCTCACTACACAGCTCAGACTCGGAGTGGTCTTCCTGTTTTCAGCCTCCCCAGCTCTGGGACTATAGGTGTGCACCACCACGCCCAAACTTGGTAGCTGGCTCAGCACACCAGGAGGCAGGGCTGGTGCCACATGTGGCACCAGGGATCAAACCCTGGTCCCCGAGTTTGCCTAACCAGGCGCTGAGCTACCTTGCTGACCCCATAGTCTCTCTTCAGTTACCTGGTAGCTAACGATGTCGAATGTTTTCCTATGTCCTTATTGGCCATCTCTATGTTTTCTTCAGTGAACTGTCTTTTTACATCTATTGCTTATTTAAAAATTGCATCAATTGAGTTTTAAGATACAAGCTTCTAGATATAAATCTTTTGTCAGATCTGCGGTGTGCAGAATCCTGCCTTTTTGTCCTCCTAAGTCTTTCTTAGAACAATAATGTTAAAACAAAAAGTGCTGATTTCTTCCTCTCATGGGTAGACCACGCTGTTAGTGTTATGTCTGAAACTCCTTATTAGATACCGAATATCTTCTCTATGCTTTCTTCTGAAAGTGTTATAGCTTTACATTTAATATTTATGTGCATGATCCACTTGAATTAACTTTTTATATAAGCTGGGAAATTTAAAATTCTTTCTTTTTTTAGACAACAGCTATCCGGTTTGTTGAGAATATTACATTTCTTCCAGTGAATTACATTTATCGAAGTCATCTAGCTCTTCTATAACTGTAGGTATGTAATATTTTAAAATAGTGTCATTTTCCACAGTACTGTTCTTTTTAAAAATACTAGGTTTATTTTTGTCTTTCCTCTTTTAAAAATGTAAAAAAAACGTTTAAAGAATACAGAGGGCCGGCCAAATAGCTCAGTGAATTAAAGTGCCTGCAAGCAGGTGCAGGGGCTGGGGGTTCACTCCCCGGGCCTGCCATGCCAGCCCTGCCCTCAGGGGGCCCTGAGATGTCATTGAGACTGGGCGTGGTGGCGCGCGCCCATAATCCCAGCTCTTGGGAGGCTGTAAACAGGCAGATCACTATGGGTCTGATCTAATAGTGAGACCCTGAACACCTTGTAGACCCTTCCCTAAAATAAAAAAAAATACAAAATGTTAGAAAAAAACACATTAGAAATGATACAAAATTTCATTAAACAAAGTAATAGGAATTCAACAATTGCTGCTATACTGCACAGCATTATCTTCAAATGAGTTGTTCACATTACCAGCTATAAATCTGCTAAATTGGTTAAAAAGTTATAAGAAATTAAAAAGTAAAAAAAATAAGAATAACATTTTTTAAAGCACTAACTGCTCCTTTCAATAGACCACCAGGAATCAGCACTACAATTATCCAAGTTATCCTGTATATATACATAAATACATATTTTCCTTCTTTATTTTGTCCTTTTCCTCCAGTTTTTCCTTCCCACTGAACAGATTCTTTCCCTTTCACAGTATCTATTGTACCTTTCATATTTTATTTAATCTTTCAGGTTGTTACACTAGTGAGATAATCCGATGTTTATACATGTGGCTCTAATTTATTTCACTTACTGATACAGTGCTAGTGGCATTATTTACCTATAAAAGCCTCAAATTTATCTTTTTTAAAATAGCTGAACAATACTCCACTGTGGAAAAATGTCCACTCTTCAGTTTCTGGCACGTGGGTTGTTTCCAAGATTTGGCTATGACAAATCACACCGCTATAAACACAGTACACATATATCGCTTTGGTATGATGCTTTCAGTTCTTTTGGAAAAATGCCCAGGAGGGGAATAGCTGGCTTGAGTGGGACTTCCAGTGCTAGCTCTTTGAGGAATCTCCGAGACTGATTTGTCTTTCTTTATAAATTTTACATAATCTTGTTAACACGTACATCTACAGAAGGTGCTGCTAATGACTGTGGTGAGTCTGCGTGTCAGGTTGAAGACTTCATCCTTACTGTGTTGTTTTGTGATCCACAAGCATCTCTCATGTATGTAACCTACTTTTAGTTCTTTCATCAGTATTTTGTAATTTTAGAATCATGAGTTATGTCCATGTTTTCTGTAGGTGGCATTTCATTTAAAATACTGATTTCTGCGTGTTCGTCACTACCACACAGAAACACCATCCTGTGACCTCGTTGAACTCACTAATTCAGGTCCTGCCCCTCACCCTTTGATGCTTTGGAATGTTCTGGAATGTTCTCAGTCCTGCTGATCTGGCTCCTGTGGTGGCTCTACCCTGCAACAGGACGGCGGCTGATGACACGGAATCATCAGGTTGTGAAGGTG
The DNA here is from genome assembly GCA_002564305.1 of Octomys mimax. Taxonomy (NCBI): domain Eukaryota; kingdom Metazoa; phylum Chordata; class Mammalia; order Rodentia; family Octodontidae; genus Octomys; species Octomys mimax. The sequence continues at coordinate 12,205 of NDGM011125152.1, forward strand.
GGTCTCTGCTGCAGCTCCAGACATGACCTGGAGGAAGTGGCCTGCCCAGAGCGTAGCACCAGAGCCTCACAGGGACATGGGCCACAGAGCTCTGTGACAGTCAGCTGCTTTTGACCTTCGCCGTTAGGGCTAAGTTAGCATAGGTTAAAATGATCTGTAGCTAGAAAAGGAGATTTCTCTACCCAGTTTCAGGCTCTTGGCAGAGTTTCTAAAATGATAAGCAGATTCTGATGGTGTTGGATTCGTCATTTCTACTTTAATACACAGCTGTGTGCTCTGGCCGCAGGTGGAGGGTGCTCCGTAGCCCTCACAGGACACTTGGCTTACCCATGCTACATCTGGGGAGTCTATGATAGAGGAGTCGTGCCCTCCTCCCTGATGTAATTAGAAATTGTGACACTACAGGTATGTATTCACTCAAGTAGCGCCTAATTCTTACCCCCAGGGCTGACACTTCCTCTTTTATCTGAAGACGATGTCCTGGCATTTTCCACTAAGATGTAACAGAGAAATAAGAGGACGAATGGTTTTTCTTTTCTGTAAAAAGATATGGAGGCAAATTAATATTCATGATGTCTTTGACCTAAACTTGAGAATATAATTATACACTGGTCATTGTTCACCGCTCTATGGTTCCCCAAGAGCTGTTTGGGTCTTACATCACCAATATTACCATTTTGATAAAAATCCAACGTGTGCTTCTCAACAAGTTTTGTTCTCTTGCTAGCGTTAGGCCGAATTTGTACTATGTGATGGCTGTCCTGATCACCTCAGCCCTCTGGAAAACACCGTCTCTTCCCAGTGACAAGGGCAGAGAACACTGGACTTTGGCCACCATGGCTAATTCTACTGCACCTTGTAGCTTGTTCCCAATTAAAGTCTGGCTCAAGGTGCCTGAGCACAAGATTCTGGGTCACATCCCACATCAGCTGCAGGACAGGCTGGACCACGTTGTATTTTGTAAAGGTGGGCTTCAAGAGGTAGGGACAGTAACAAAAATAAAGGGAGTGTTCAATTGATAAAAAGTTGTAGCTCACAGATTCCTATCATTAAAATTGTAGATGACCTTTATTATTCTGTAGAACTCCTATCCATCCCGCCGAGCTTCCATATTTAATATCTATGAAAATGACTCCTAGGTCCTAGCTGATTGGAAGGAAGATAGACGTATCCTTCAAGCAGGCCCAGGATGACCCTTATGGGACACTTTCATAACTTTGCTACCCTTGGGGAGAGCGTTTATTTATCACAAAGAATACAACGAATATAGTTCCTGTGTATGGCGACTTAGACGCTTCGTGGTTAGCTCTCCAGCCTTGTAGTCTAGTTGTCTTCCAGCTTGTCACCTGTGCAACTTGTTAAGACTGAAGTTGCCCCAGGGAATGAAAAGTGCCTGGCACAGTTCGGGTCTTACCAGTGTCTGTGTGACCTAGAGGGTGGCATTGACTCTTGCAAGGCTCTTCTGTTGTTCCGGAAGACCCTGTGGGGTCGTCACTGGGAAGCGAACAGGAGAAACCCACTGGAGCCCCAGCGTCTCCTCCCCGTGGCCTGCACTGGGCCATGGGTTTCTACATGGCCGGGAAGGCAGGCCCAGGAGGGCGTGTCCTTGCCGAAAGTGCCCTTTGCCCCAGATCTTCCAGCCCCGGAATTCCTGGAGGGAACCCCTGTCCGGTAGCCGCCTCCTCTGAGAGCCCGCCGGAATCTCGAGGGTCCCAACGCCACCCACGGTTGCGGGCGCGCGCGGCCAGCACGCGCCGCGGGAGGAGGAGGCCTGGGCCCTGGAGCGGAGCCCGGCACTCTTCTCCTCGGGTCGGGGTCCCGGAGCCCTTTCTACTTTTACGACCACCTGCCCGTGAGGTCTAGAAGGAAGAATGCTGCCCGACCGGGACCTTCCAGGTCCCCAGCTGCAGGCCTGCGCCGCCGTGGGGCTGATGCGAGAGGGCTTGGCTCTCCGGGCACACTGACTGACCGACTCAGAGCAGCTTCTAAGCAGTTTCGCATCTCTTACAGTCTGCTGCGGACATCCAGACAACAGCATCCCAGCTTGAAGACCGTCTCCACGGAGCCAACGATCAGGACTTTCATCAGTACGTGTTTGCAGTGCCCAGCGATTGCAGGCGCTGGAGGGAACCGCACGTGCACGTGACACAGCGCGCGGAGCTTCCCCCTTCCCTCCACCCCCGCTTTATCTTTACAGCGGTCAGATATCAGATTTACTTATGTTAGAAGCTATATATATGGCTTCTATAACCACCCCAGTAGACCAGAGAACACATGAAGCATGCAGGCTGATGGTGCTAAGCCACGGAGCATTTTCAGGTGTACTGGCCATGCTGGATGACAGTACCGATTTCAGACCGCATAAGTCTTTCATCTTTGTTTGTAAAGCCACTGAGCATTGCGCGAGTGCAGTGCCTGGAACACTAGAAATGCGTGAGTGAACCTAAGGCCAGGCGCAGCTCCCTGAGTTTATGCTGCTGGTCACAGGGTGGCTGGGGAGGGGCGCTGCGGTGGGGGCGCAGGCAACGGTCGTTACCGGGAGCTGCTCATGTTGGATGACTGGACAAGCAAGCACCTGGGGAGCAATCCTCTGGGCGTCAAGGCTGAGCGGTGAAGAGCCTCCCTGGTGGCGTTAGGATGTCGGAAGTGAACAGGCTCCTGCCTTGGAGGGCAGCGGGAGAGGAAAGGTGAGCGAATCCAGAGTTCCAAGAGTGGGGCAGAGCTCTTTGGGCAGTGGCAAGAAGCTCTGTCGGGCACAGGGTGTGTGACACAGCTCCTTTTGTAGCGGGGATGGCACCATGCCTGCAAAGGTCACTTCGGGAGAGAGATGGAGGCTGGATCCTAACCAGAATGGGTTCAGGAGCAAATGGGAGTTGGTCACCTGGGGCTAATCAGCACAGATAGGCAACGTCTGCAGAGGCGGAGTTCAAAGGGCTTTTATGTTTTACAGGAGCAATCAGACACATTTATATGGTGGGGAGGGTAATTCAGAAGAAAAGGAAAAGGAAAAGCTGAAGCCATCTGACGAGCTGAGAATTGGGTAGGAAGACTCGGAAGCTGCTGGACTTGGCCTGCCCCTGTGCACAAACCCCAGATATTTCACAGGGTCTCATCTCCTTGACCTGTAACCCACCTTTAGATTTTTTTTTTTTGCAGAACTGAGGATTGAACTCAAGCCCTTCTTATTCCACTGAGCCATCTCCCTGGCCCCCTAGACACTTTCAAAGAATGTGCTACCTCTTCCTGGACCTGAGAGTTCTTGGGACGGAAGTAGAAAGGGTACACATTCTGTGAGTCCCGAGCTTCAAGACCCGCCCCTTCCAAGAGAGCAACCTGGGGTTATGTTCGGCCACTAAGCAACTGCAGTGTGGTTGCTCGGAATGACTGTGTGTTGTAAGTGTGAAATCGACACTCATTACTGAAGACTTGATAAGAAGAACTACAGTACCTCAAGAATGGTCATCCCATTTAGATGCCACAGCTAGGCTGTGTTACATGCTAAAACTCATTATTAAAATTGAGCCAACCTATTTCCATTTTTCTCATGGCACCACTAGAAAACCTTTAAGTTACACATGTAGTAGTTCTTACATTTCTACCAGATAGTGCTACTCTAGACCTTTCAAGGTCTTCGAAACCTCTTTCCCCTTCAGCTCTTCTCAAGACATGGCGTCTTCAAAGAAGGGCCAAGTTGGCTTTGCCTATCTTGCAAACCTCACTGCTAGTCACCTTCCTTTTTAGTCAGTGGTTTCTAACCACATCTGCCCAAACCAACCAAATCTTTTCATTTCTTTGCAAGGTTTCATAGAAAATACAATGGATGGTGCTGTCGAGTGCCGTCCAGCAGAAAAGTGGGCACGTAAAAACACGATGCTGGTCCTCAGGCACCCTCTTCACTGCATCTGGCACCTGGTGACTGCCGGCTCTTCCCTGAAGTCAAAATGACCATGAGAGGGAAATGTCTGAATCAAGTCAGGACACCGTCACAGCCACAGCTAAGGACACTCGTGCAAGAGCACTTCCGGAGCTGTTTCAGAAAGTGGCCAGGATGGTGGGTGAATGTCTTGGAGGCAAAGAGATATATCTATATATAGATATCTATATCTATATATATTTTTTCCAGAACCGAGTTTGAACTCAGAACCGGGTTTGAACTCAGGCTCTTGTGCTTGCTAGGCAAGCACTTATTCAATTGAGCTATATCCCTAGCTCCAAGGAGGAATATTTTGAGGGAGATTCATGGTAATGTCTTTTACTGTAATAGTTTTTTAAAAAAATTAAACATGGACTGTGTTTTTCAATCACACCTTTTACGTTCTGCTTTGGATTAGCAAGAGGCAGCATACACAAAAATATAAGATTTGCACAAAACATAACAGGATATTTAAAATTAATAAAAATGTAACTTTCATCTGATATAACATGTTTTTATTCCAGTTCACCAGTTTTCTAATTTTTTAAAATTAATTAATTAATTAATTTGTGTGTGTGTGTGTGTGTGTGTGTGGCCAGCTCAGTCCACCAAGGGGTGGAGCTGGCTGGCATGTGGTGCTGGGGGATTGAGGGACCACCGCGGTCCCTGTGCCTTGCCAAGCCTGTTCCAAGTAGGTGCTCCAGACCACTGAGCCATCTACCAGCCCCTAGTTTTCTAATTTTTTGATGTCACAATTTTCATCTTAATATCGTGTATCCCTTAACAGATGATTGTAGGAAAAAATTTAAAATATTTTGTCTTTTAACACTACTAAAGATGTGATTTACACTCCATCAAAATAGTATTATTCTGAGTTTGACCATGTATTAATTTTACCAGTGAGTTTCACATACACTTGTGTTACTAACTAGAATCCTCCTTAGGCTGAACTAATTCCATTTAACTTTTTTTGTACAGTAGTAATGAGATAACACCCTTATCTTTCAATTTTCCTGGGAATCCTGCATTTCTGAAAGCCAGCTCATAGGATCATTTTTTTTTTTCCATTGTATGTATTTGGTACGCAGTCTCACTAGGCAGCTCAGACTCCTAGTGATCTTCCTGTTTTCAGCCTCCCCAGTGCTGCGATTACAGTGTATACCATCCCACCCAGACTTGGTCGCTGGCTCAGCGCACCCCAGGGGCAGAGCCAGCACAGCACGCAGAACTGGGGCTCAAACCCTGGTCCCTGTGCTTGCCAAAGCTGGCGCTTAGTCTGCTGAGCTATCTTGCAGGTCCTAAGATCATGTGGTTTTGGTTGGCCATGTTTTCATCATTTGTGTCATCCCACTGTGTCCTGGCTTGTTCTCTTTCTGCTGGAAAATCTGCTATTATTTTTGCTCAAACTACCTTTTATATGATTTGCTTCCTTTTATGGTGCTTCAGGCTCCTGTCTTTGCCTTTTTTTAACTTTCAAATTTAATTTAATTTTGAAAAGTAAAATCAAAAGCAAGAAAATCAGAAACAAAGACAGAAATAGGGTAACATACATGTTACAGTTTCAAACCAGGAATAGCTGATTAACAATGGTTGATATATTATCTATTTTTATTGTCAAATCTGTTTAGTTTTTTTTTTTTTCTTTTTGTGGGTCTAGGGATCGAACTCAGGACCCTGTGCTTGCTGGCCAAGCACTTATTCCACTGAGCTATCTCCCGGGCCCCCTCTTTTTTTTTTTTTTTTTTTGTATTTTAGGGAAGGCTCTACAGGGTGTTCAGGGTCTCACTAGTATGTTGGACTCATAGTGATCTGCTTGTTTACAGCCTCCCAAGAGCTGGGATTACAGGTACGCACTGGCATGGTAGACCTGAGGATCGAACCCTCAGCCCTACACCTGCTTGCAAGTGCTTCACTATCTGGCTGGCCCTGGTGCTTAGATTAACAGATATAGTTATCTAAGACTGGATATATGGCTGCATATTACTGCTTACTTTCAAGAAACCTTAAATTTTCGCTGTTGCTTTTATCTTTTGAAAAAAATTGTTTTAAAGAGAGTATAGCAATAATTGATGACATTAGAAATGGTGTACATGTCTTTACCTTTTATTTTTCACATCTTAATTACTTAGGTGTGGTCTTACTTAGGTTGA
>NDGM011125165.1:0-14672 GCA_002564305.1 Octomys mimax
AAACCATCAAGTCAAGAAGAGCATGGAGCAAACTACATCAAGTCCTACAATAAAATAAATTCCAACCCAGATTGATGTACCCTGCAAAACTCTCTTTCAGATTTAATGGAGAAGTGAAATGCTTCCATGACAAAGAACAGCTAAACAAATTCATGATGACCAAAACTACTCTACACAGAGTACTAAAAGATATTCTAGAAAGGGATCAAAATAACCACAAGTCCAAGAACAACAGAAAGAACCCACCAAGAAAGGCAAACTATTAAACACAGGAGAAAAGTAGGGAACCAAGAGCAGGAAAATAACATGACAAACAAGTCAATGCATATCAATTTTAACCACTGATGTAAACGGACTCAAATTACCAATTAAAAGAAATACACTGGCAGAATGGATTAAGAAGCAAAATCCAACAACATACTGTATACAAGAAACACATTTAACCCATAAAGAAATTCATAGGCTGAAAGTCAAAGGATGGAAAACAATACTACATACTCTAGGACCTCAGAAAAAAAACAGGAGTAGCTATTCTGCTTGTAAACAATCTGAACTTCAAACCAAGAATAATCAAATGAGATAAAGAAGATCACTATATACTGGTTAGGGGAAATATTCAAGAGGAAGAAATAACAGTCATAAATATGAATGCACCAAATATGGGAACACTCAACTACATAAGACAAATTTTAAAGGACATGAAAAAATCTACTAACCATTATCACATTATTAATAGGGAATCTTACCAGCTCCTTATTTCAAAAAATAGGTCAAGCAAAAAAAATATTAGCAAAGAAGTAGCAGAACTGAACCAAAATTTTGAACAAATAGACTCACTGGACATATAAAGAGTGTTCCACCCAACAACATATGAATACACATCCTTTTCAGCTGCACATGGAACATTTTCTAAAATAGACCATATACTGCTCCATAGATCATGCTTAAGTATATGCAAGGAAACAGAAATTATCCTGTGCATATTATCTGACTACACTGCAATGAAACAGGAAACAACAAAAGAAACCACAGAAACCCCATAAACATATAGAAATTAAATAATAGCTTCCTTAGCAACCAATGAATTACAGATAAAATTAAAGAAGAAATTAAACAGTATCTACAATCCAATGAAAATTCAAATACAACTTACTGGATTTTGTGGGGTACAATGAAAGTTCTCTGAGGGAATTTTATAGTGGTGAACTCAACTTTAGGAAAATAGAGTAAGATCAAATAAATATCCTAATGCTGCACCTCAAGCTTCTAGAAAAAGAAGAGCAAACCAAGTCTAAAGCCCAGAGACAGGAAGAAACTATAAAGATTAGAGCAGAAATTAATTCAATTCAGACAAAGAAAACAATACAAATAATTAATAAATCCAAAAGCTGGTTCTTTCAAAGTTTAAATAAAATTGATAAACTTCTTGCCGGTTTCCTCAAAAAGAGGAAAGAAAAAACTCAATTCAAGCAATAGGAATGAAAAGGGAGAAATTACTACAGATTCTGTGGAAAATAAGAATATAATCAATAGTTATGACCAAAGATGCAAAAGACATGGACAAATTCCTAGAAAAGCACAATTTGCCAAAACTGAGTTAAGAACATATAAAAACTCTTAATAACTCAGTATCAGCAAATGAAATTGATAATGTAATAAAAAAAATAGCAACAAAGGAAAGACCGGGTCCTGCTAGATTCACAACTGAATTCTATAATAAATATAGAGATGATTTAATCTCAATACTCCTCAAACTCTTCAATGAAATTGAAAAAGAAACAATACTCATAAAAGTCACTCCTGGAGGCCAGTATTATACTGATACAGAAACCAGAGAAAGATCCAAGCAAAATACACAATTATAGGCCAATCTCCATCATGAATATATGAGCAAAAACCCTCAATAAAATACTAGCAAATGTAATACAGAAAATCATCTAGAAGATTGTACATGACAACCAGGTGGGATTCATCCCAGGGATGCAAGGATGTTTCAGCAGATGCAAATGTATAAATGTAACACACTATATCAATAAAGCCAAAACCAAAAACTACATGATCATCTCAATAGATGCAGGAAAGGCTTTTGACAAAGTCCAGCAAGTATATAACAGGATGAATGAGATGATTGTACTAACAATTTCCATCAGTGTTTTAAAAAATAATAGTTGATGTTTAGAATTTTCACCTTGACATAATCTGTATGCTGATATCTGCAGCCTGAACCACTACATCGAGGACAGCAATGTGTAACACAAAACCTATGGTTGAATACCTTTCATCTTGGTCTTTTAAATGTGTACCATTTTCTAGTGATTTATCAACTATTATACTGTCTTTTCAAAAATATTTTTTAAAAAAAGAAAAGAAAAGAATAAAGATTTCTTGAAAAGCAAGGCTTAACATTAAATTATTTGTCCTATCTGTATCTATTAATCTCAGAAACAGATTTAGTGGTAAAAATAGATAATATAAGAACCATTATTAATTAGCTATTTCTGTTTTGAAACTCTGTAACATATATGTTGCTAGATGTTCCCGTTTCTGTACTTTTTCTTTTTGTTTTTGCTTCTCTTTTTACTCTTCAAAATAAAATAAAATTTAATTGAAAAAGAAATGAAAAAATTATACCTCCTCCCAAATTAAAAGACCCAACCAACAATGAACAAGGAAAATGAACAGACACTTTGCAGAAGTATGAGTGGACAAATAAATACATGAAGAAAAACTTCACATCACTGGCCATTAGAAAACTGAAAATTAAAACAACCCTGAGACTCCATTTTACCCCAGAAAAAATATTAGTCAACAAGAAACCCAAAGACAACAAATACTGGCAAGGATGTAGGTGAAAAGGGCATCCTTCTACACTGTTGGTGGGAATGAAAACTAGTACAGCCATAAAGGAAATCTGCATGGAGGGTCTTCAAAAAAATAAATAAATAAATAAAGTAGGAAATCATTTGACCCAGGTACTCCCATTCTAGATATTTTCCCCAAAGAGTCAAAAAGATCATAATACACAATATATGAATATATATATGCACAATTCATGATAGCTCAATATTGGAATCAGTCTATATGTTCATCAGGAGATAGATGGATGAAGAAAATGCAAGATTTACACACAAAGAAGTTCTCCTCTGCCAAAAGGAAAGATAAACTCGAGTGATTTGTAGGAAATTAGATGAGCCTCAAGACTACAATGTTAAGTGAAATAAATCAGACATATAGGCTTAAATACCACATTTCTTTCATATGGGAAGCTCAAATTATAAATAAAAGATAATAGGAAACAGGGAGATAGATCTATTTTGGGGAGGGAATCAAGAGAAGGAGGAATAAGAGGACAGGAAGAAAAGGGGGTTGAGCAAAAGGAATTATGATGCGTTCTTTACATGTCCTAACACCACACAAGTAATGTAAACATCCTGTACTGCAAATATGTACAAAAAGTTACAGCTATCAAGAGGCAGATGTAGGGGCATAGGAGGATGTGACAGGGGATGAAAAAGGAATTAGGATGCATAGTGTGCTTGCACTAATTCCCCACAAGGAATATAAATATTATGTACTGCAAACACATATGAATAAAAATATAAAAAATTTAAAATGATGAATTGTGCTATTTCATTTAAAAGCAATTTCCTTCTTGCACATTGCAATGCTGGTAGCACAGTGTCCTGGACGCTACTTATCTCTACGTCCTAATGTACTGAGAAAGTGGTAAATTAAGGAGCAGAAACTTAGAGATCAAATCCATTCCTAGGAATAGCCAAATAATAAGAATATTCCTGGCACCCAAACCCATTTTTTTCCCACCCGCACACTGTGTCAAAAGCTTTTCAGCATTTTCTTGCCTGTGTACATTTGCAAAATCCAAACGAAATTGAAGAGGGTGGCCACTTCCTTTTGGCCTTCGCACTTAGGAGGTGGGTACGTTTTCATGGTCATCACAACATGAGAAAGAGACATGCTAATGTAATCTTATCTTAGAAGCTGCTGAAGTCACAACAGAATTGTCTGGCCTCTGACAGCCTCTCCTCTTTACCTAAGAGCAATATCAGTGATTTGCTGTTTTTTAAAAAATGCATATGTTGGCCACATTGAAAGATAATAGTTGGTGATCTCCTTTGCCCTTCCTATTTCTAACTTTTGTCTGGTAGAAAGACAAAATAATCAGGAGCATCAGGTGGAAGTTGTCCATTGGACTCATTAACAGCACTTTAGAAAGCATCATAATCCTCTCTCTTTTGTCCAGTTATTGGCAGGAAATTAAATATCCAGATGGTTTTCCGGTGCTATAACTTTTCTAAGGGCTGCTAAGGTTGGAAAAAAGCTGTAACTTCTTCCTTCTAGATACTTGGGTTCTGATAGCTTACCCTTTCAGTGTAGGTTTTTCCCTTCTTCATATTTGTTAAAAATAAGCTTATCAATCATATCTTTTGAGTCTTAAGGTTCATATTCAGTAAGTAAGAGTGAAACCCAGCTGGCTTGATTTTATGGGATGAAGCCTAGCTTGTTTTTATTAGAATATAATTGCTGTACCTAGGAGATGTTTGAGGAACTGCAAGGCCAAGCCCAGGTGTCTCTCTCTCTGACTTGGCTTTCCCAAGGGTTACCTTCTTTGGAAGTGGCTCGTGTCTCATCACAGGCAGAGCACTGCAATGTTTTTTATTTCCTGTATCTACAGAGTATGGAAAAAGTTCAATGAAACAAGTAGGGTTGAAGCCTTTAATGGAAAGGAAATGGGAACATTTGTTTGTTTTGGCTATGAGGCAAGTTCAAAGATGGAGACTTTTGTTTTTTTGAGACCATGGTGAACAGCTCCGGCTTCATGTCAAACGTCAGGGTTTTTCATGCAGGATGTAAACATTTCCTGCTGGCCAAGTCTGTTTCTATAATGGTAACCCCATAGATTCTGTGCTACTTGCACTGTAATTGTGCCAAGAGTTCCTGTATTCAACAGGGGAGGTTAAAAGTCAGTCTGGTTTCACAGCTGGTTTTCAGTAAAAACTGGCTTTCCAACAGCTCTGGAAGCATAGCTACCCTCCTCAGGCAAACATTAATCAGTTGCTCTCTCTCCTCACAGGAGCAATATGGAGTTGTCAAGAGTAAAACTAAAAATATGCTTGGGTGTTTGTCACAGTGGGGTGTGTGTGTGTGTGTGTGTGTGTGTGTGTGTGTGTGTTGGGGGGTGCTTGTGAAAATCAATTTTAAGAGGGCAATTGATGAACATAAATGATTTTAAAGTTTCATTTTATAATTTGTTCTGGCATTTTTTAAGTGTATTTGGTTGTTACAGGGTCTTACCACACAGTTCAGACTCATGGTGATCCTCTTGGTTTCAGCCTTCCCAGTGCTGGGACTACAGGAGTGCACCACTATGCCCAGACTCTGTGGCCAGCTAAGCCCACCCCAGGGGTGGTACTGGCACATCGTATGCTGCTGGGGACTGAATTGCAGTCCCTGTGCTTGTCTAAGCTTGCCTAAGCAGGCACTTTAGTCCACTGAGCTATCTTGCTGGTCCCATGTTCAGGCACATTTTAATGTAAAAATGAGCATAGTTAAAAGTTTGAAAGGTGAATCTTAATTTCTTTTTGACTTACAGTAAATTTCAAATAGTTTCTCTACATTTTTGATTAGTCTCAATTTGGCAATGACTCACAACGCTCTCACTTGCATTTATTTTTTCTCTGATTTCTCTGTTAAGTAGTTATTGATTTACAAACAAATACTTAAATGCTAGGAATACAGAGAGACTTTGATTCAAAGCATTCCTGTGATTGCAAAGAAAATCCATTTTAAAGCATGGAGAAACTCCTCCCAGTATTTATGAATTAATATTCATATTTCAGTTCTCGTTAAATTGGGTATGCCTTCCATTCTCTTACAAGTTTTTTTAATGGGCGCCCTAAAAGAAAGCTCTATTCTAAAAGATAAACCCATTTTAGAGCCTAGTCTGTGATCTGGATTACAAAATTGACACTGAGAATTACATTCTCTCCTTTGATAAAAGTAGCCAGAAATGGCAGAACAAGTCTAAGAGGTTTTATGAAGTACTTGAAAGAGAGATCCCACAGGCCTTCTAACTAATAAGGTTTTCTGTGCACATCTCTACTAAAGGGAGAGATTAAAAAGGAAGATTGGGTACAGACATCACAAATATTTTAGAAAGACCGTAATGTTCTAAGGACAGCCAAAGCTATAATTTTTAAAATACCATAATGGAAAATACCAACATAAATGGTAAGGGCTGCATTTTTTTTCCAGCACAAATTGTCTATGTCTTTTGATTTTTCTAGGACAATATAAATGAAAATTTTTGTGTGCAGAAGCTTTTATAGAGAAGCATGTCTTTGTCCTCTTTTACTCAACGTTCACCAGACACGTATAACAGAAAAACATGCACTAATTTCCACATAAAGTTGTTTAGAGTTTTCATGAGAATGATTTAGCTTCTACTAATGTACTATTTTTCTTCTTTCTTTCTTTCTTTCTTTTTTGTATTTAGGACAGGGTGTACAGGGTATATATGGTCTCACTGCATAGGTTGGACTTGTAGTGATCCTCCTGTTTACAGCCTCCCAAGTGCTGGAATTACAGGCTGGAATTACAGGCTTGCACCACACACCCAGTCTCAATCACTATCTCAGAGCACCCAGGGAGCGGGGCCGGCACAGCAGGCTAGGGGATCGAACTCTGGGCCCTTGCATCTGCCTACGCAGTCACTTTAATCTGCTGAACTATTTGGCAGGCCCTTTTTGTACTATTTTTCAAATAAAAGCTGTTCGACACATTCTCTAAACATTTTTATAGCTTATTGTCATTGATAAAGCTTTGTCTAAAACATGTACTTTCCTTATTTATTAATATTTGGCACAAAATTTTTAAGTCTTTTGTGTACATGTAAAATCTATCATTTGAATACCCAGTAATCTCTAGCGACACACGTGGCCATTCACACATTTGAACAGTGGACACTCTGAACTGAGATGCCCTCTATTGTGCGAGGCATGTGTGTGACTTCAAGCCCCACACAAACATGTGGAATATTTCAACAATATTCACGTATTTACATGTTGAAACAATACTTATACAGACATATTAGGTTCTATGAAAATATTATTTATTTTTTTCCACACTTCAACATTCACACTGGAAAATTTCACTATACGATTTAGGTCTACATAAGTGGCCCACATTATATTTCTGTTGACAGGCAAAGATCTGGAGGCCAATCAGGTAGAAGAGTTGCCTTAAAACAATAGAGGAAACAAGATTTCCACCTTCAAATGTAAAATAACTGTCAATAGACTTTAACTTGGAAAAATGGAGAAGAAAGTCTGAGAGAAAAAACAAAGAGGACAACACAGTTGGGGAATCCCAAAGACTGGAGAGAGCAGGAATAGTTCCACAGTGATACACAAATGCAAAATGACAAGAACACCATGGTACACACACACACACACACACACACACACACTATCTCATAGGTCTGGTATCACATTTTGTCACCCTGGTCTGCATGTTTCATAGTACTGACTTCAAAGAAAATACAAAAACTTGATGATTTTGCACTATTGCTCATGAAGTTTCTTCCTGAAGCATTAGAGGCACTCACTTTAATTGTGTAGGTTATTATTAATAAACATACCCTCAGCATGTTGTAGCTAATAAAGTGCTTATTGCTCAAATTTGTGTTATTCTTGATGGTGTTTTCCATGAACAGCTTTTCAGCCAAAAATGTCTTTCCCTGAAACACCAAAGTGATCTGGTAGATTGCAGGCCCATCTCTTCCTCCAGTCTCAATCTTTAAAAGCATATGTAAGAAATACAATAAAAATCAATTTCATGAATACAACCTTCTTTATGTGGTCAGGATAATAAAAGTGTGTATACTATCCAAAAATTCATTTCCACAGCTCCTTAGGCCTTGGATGAATGAAAAACTGGAGTTTTTAGTTTAATGAATCTTTTAGTCTTCACTAACACCAATGGTTTGAGAAAATTAAACAATTAATCTTTCTTTTAATTGTATAGAAATGTCAGTCAGTGACGTAAACACAACTCGTTCCACTATTGCTCAAGAAAGTTATCTACTGTGAAGGATTAGCTGCCATGTTTAACAATAACAAAGCTCTTGTTTTCCAATAAAGAGGTTAATTGGCTTCAGAGAAAATACATGTACAGAGCACATAGGCCTAATATTGGTTTTGCAAAGGCCTTATGCGAAGGAAGCTAATGTTTCCTGTTTATTAGCTGTTTTACAGCAATCTGCCCTTGACCAATAATTATGCTTACAGAGCTGATGCTAATGTGTTTCAGCTCAACGGCTCCTTGACGTGTCCCCTGCACCTGGCTCAATTGAGTTTGTCATCATCCCACTTGATCTTCAGTCTCTCTCGCTGGGTGCTGCTTCCTGGCTGCAAACAGTGGTGCCTGTAGAGTGGACACACCGATGTCAAAAAGCAGGCTGTTTCCTAGCACCTGGGATTCTGTTGTTGTGGTATTTTAAATATATTCATCTGTCCTTAAGCCTGAGCTATGTAGTTAAACATCAGAATAACAAAAGTAAAAACTTTCCGAACCTCAAGGAATTTTAAAGCATATTCACCACAGATGTCCCATACTTGTCTGAAGGGGAAGTTCCTTTGACAAGGCTCAGAAGGCTACATGCAGTGTGGCTCTAGGCCAAAGTCCTCTGAAAAATAACTTTGTGATCATCATGTGAAAACTCATTGAAACCTATTTTGTTACAAAGTCATCCAGAGTAATAGGCATTCAATAAAAATTTGGCCAAAACAAACTGTTAAAGTATGGTAATGAAAGTTCTCAAATGAAGGACCACTTTGTATCTGTATATACAAAATAGTTAGCATAAATATATAGCTACTTTCTCTTAATTCGATAAGAAGAAAGATTTGTACTAATAGTGTTTGGACAAGATATCATATCTTCATCTTGTACTATGAATAACCACTATGAAGACAACAATATGCAATGTATTAATTATTGAAACTGTCCTATTAATCGGTTTTGAAGCTGTCTCATTGCTAAGGACCTGACTTCAATCCCCAGTTCCACAAAATAATAAAATAAATAAATAAATAAATAAACTAGGATAATTAGACACATTACCTCCTTGAACTCCTAACTTTACCTTTATTTGCCTTGCATGAACTACTTCTCCCATAGATTTCTTATTCAACACTATTCAACCTGTTTCATTCTGAAAGCTTGTTCAGTAGGTTGCAAGCAGTTCTTTAAAAATCACCCTATAAATAACATCGATGCCATATAAATGTTGCCCAGTTTTAAAATAAAAATGAAATCAATTATGATCTTTAAGTTAAAAACAGAAAAACCAAAAGAATTTTATATTATAAATAAAGCCTATAGAGTGTATCAGTGATGATAAATAAGCTTCAGGAACAATGATGACTTCTAAAATGTGTGCTTTTTAAGTAGGAGGGAGTACTCTACCTTGTTAGATATTTTTAAGGGCTTTGGGAAATCATTCATTTTAGTTTCTAAAAAACTGATGCCAAGTTATAGAGGCTAAGTTAAAATAGTCGGAAGGACAGGCATCAGGTCAATTTTATTTCACCATACCAGTTTTCAGCTACAGCTCTGAGCTACAACTTTTCGATTAAATCCAATCTGTGCTGGGGCAGGGATTCAAAGAAGGGGAATTGGGCCCACAGTGCCTACTCAAAATGTTTATTTGTAGAAATCATCCTTACATAGCCCTGAATATTTTTATGATTTTGTAGATGTTTATGCCATTAATTCACACAGTATACAAGAAGACACTGGTGTACTAGAATCTCTTCCTATAACTCTGAGTTTGTTTTGCACAGCAAACTTACAACACAATCTTTTCTTTCCAGCTTACTCCTTTTGCCACACTGGGAGAGGTCTTTGTTCTTAAGACTGCTAAATGCCCTAATCATTTCTGAGCCCAGTTCCTGGTCAGCACTTTAAGGAACAGTTTGAGACAGCAGGAGCCTTTTCTACTAACCTACCACAAATCTATTGTGAGGTAAAAAGACAGGAAACAACTAACTCATCCCTCCCCACATCACACCGCAGAGACAAGAGGACACCCTTATTATAGTTTCTAGTACCCTCTTTTTCAAGGTCATTCCTAACAGTTATGGAACTGTACATTTCAAGAGACTGAATTATTAACAAGGTTGATGTTATAAAAAATAGAGGTCATAAATTAATGACATAAATAAAACCTGGAACTGGACATGAGCAGTGTTTAGTTAGAAGCATCCCTGTTTATATTCGTCTGGTAACTAGGACCTTTGTTTATTCCTCATATTTCAGAAATTGGGAATGGCCGTATCATTAGTTCCCTAGCACTACATTCAAAACCCAGCTTGAGGAGCATGTCAGCCATCTTCTGTGTTTCTTCACCACTCCTCGTCCCCTCTACTTTTCTCTCTTATTTTTCTTGTGTAATTGTTTCATTCAGAAAGCTTGAAATTTCCTGGGAAATTTGGTTACACATACTTCTCTGCTTGCAAGTAGAAACTCACTTCTTTTCTCTCTCAATTGCTCAACGTAAAGTTCTCAGACTTAGGACAGGTGAGGAGGCCTCCAAATACTAGTATTTGAGTGAGGGTAGTTGCTCCACATTCTACAAACTAGAGGATGTTTCTTGATTTAATTTAAAAGTGAATCTGAGATTTTTAATTTCCATCCATGAACTTTTCTCTTGAAAAAGAGAAGTAACACCTCAAAACACTTTTCTTACTGTCCATATGCTGATTATATTTATTTAAAGTTTAAATATCCTTTCTGGGTTTCTCAGCAAGCTTCCTTGGGTAGTTGTACTGGGGAAACAACTAGAATTTTTTTCCATACAATAGTGTCTGGCCCAGGCGATATGCACTGCTCCATTGGTATGCAGTGTGACCCAGAAGCTAAGCACATGAGTAACACAGGGGAAGAAAGGTAGCCCTGGGCTGGTGCTGCCAAATTGTGTTAAAGAACACACTGGTCATTTTGCCAAGAGTCATTTGACCTCCACCACATAAACACAAAACAAAGAAATGTCATGCCTTTGAGCACATTCTGTAAAGTACTATAAGGCTTATTCTAAGAAAATAATGTAAGAGTGGGTGATGCTAAATGCTACCCGGGGGACTTGCAGCATTGCGCATATGGACTGACTGTGTGTCAGCATATATAAATATTTCATTAGTTATTTCTGCTAGTTATCAGATCGCACATGAACAGACCAATGTGACATATGAGAAGCTCCAAGAACACTGTGTAACAGGACATACAGCTGAGATACAGTTTTCTCACACTTGGCAAGCTTCTGGGCTCAGCAAAAACAACTCTTCTTTTATTCATTAATTAAAATTACAATATTTAAAAAGCACCAAATTGAGAACATCATTCTAGTGTCATTTTTGAGGACCAATGCCAAGAGAAGTAAGAAACAAGAGCTTTAAAGTCACCAGCCTCACAATTTGCTTGACGCTACTTGGAATTATTTAACAGTTCTACATCGAATTTCCTTCAATATTAGAAATAGATTTCCTTGAAAATTAGATTTTTCCCTCAAAATTAAGCAACTAATACTTTTCTTTCTTTATTTTGGAGTTTAATTTGTGAGGTAGGTAGATAAGAGAAAGCAGGGGATGCGGCTCGGTGGCACAATGCCTGCCTGGCAAGCATGAGACCCTGAGTTTGATACCTGGTACAAAGAAAGAAGGAAAGAAAGAAAGAAAGAGAGAGAGAGAGCGAGAGAGAGAGAGAGGAGGGAGAGAGAGAGAGAGAGAAGCAATTCAGAAAGCAGAACAATAAAGTTACAAAGTATTTGAAAGTTGAATTGTAAATTCAAATGTTTGTGATTTCCAAGGTCAAATGAGAATATTAGAAATATTTACATCTGGAGAAGAAAAGCACATAAAATAATGTAGCACATCCCCTAATTCTTAGAGATTTATGCAGACATTTCCCATGGATCTCACAGGTTTCTCCAAGATCACAACTCTGGACTGTTGGGGATGGGACCTCCAGACCACAGCTCATTGCAGCTTTTCATGCTGTCCTGGTAATTGGTAGCTGCTTTTTTTGTATGTTTGGTTCTGTGTGTTTGGTTTTTGCTTTGTATTTTAAATATAATTTGGGAGGAGAATAGTTCAGAGAAATGAATCTGGGCTTTCTAATTGATGACATTTAAATCTTCATTCCTCTCATTTTCTTCATCTAGAAAACAAAAATAGTTAGATATTGTTTCCAAAAAAGTATTTGAAGATTAGAAATGAAGTACGTACATATCACAAACCCAAGAAGGTCAAATAATAGTTTTTTATGGTTATCTGTGTGTCCTTAAGGCATGGGCACTTCATACGCACTCAGCAAATAACCAAATGTGAGAACAAATAATAAAGAACAAATCAAATAAGAGTTTATTAGTGAATGACAATAGTAAAAATTACCACTAAATGATAGATGAAGAAGAAACCCATTGATATTCCTTTGGGTTTTCTCAATCTTTTTAGGAATGTTTTGTTTCCCCTCAGATTTCAACTCATTCATTGAATTTGCTCTTATAGCCTTCTTACTATTTGAACACATGACCCAGAAAACTAGAAAATCAAAATTCCCTGAATCTCTCAAAAATGTATATCAGTTCCATATAGTCTTAATTGGAAAATCTAATTGAACACCTATCCAAACACAGTTTTGTAAACCTTACCTGCAATACCTATTCAAATGGAAGCAAAGGACCTCTCTTAGGAATAGGCCAATTTAATTAAATTTACTAAGTAGTGAGGGCAACATGGCCTTGTGCCTGAGTATTCCTTTTTTATTTTTTTTAATTAACATTCACAAAATCACCCCCTATCCCATTTCAACAACCTGCTTAATCAGACTGCTATAAAAGTTGGAAATCTCCCAAATAACTTGACCAAGATGCCCCTAGACCAGAGAACAGGGAGTTGCCAGCCATTGCCTGTGGAATTGCTGAGAGAAACACGGCATCTTATGCTCCAAAGAAGCCAACCCAAGCTCAAAGAGGTCAGGATGAGACAGCAGAGAGATCCCACACAGCAGCTCTGCTGAGCGCTACAGCCACATGACTTTGTAGCAAACAGAACAAGAAGATAATGTGAGAGGAATGTTTTATTTCCAAATAATCTGGTTTATAGGTAGGAAACAAGTTAGACATCCTCTTAATCCTTTAGTATCCAAAACTTTAAAGAGCAAAGAACTAACAAAGCAGGATAAAATGTAAGACAAAAAATCTTCACAAAACTTTTTAGAAAATCTTTTTATGATATTGATTTTTTTGCACTATACATGAAATACTCTCACATTAAGAACAAATTAAGAATGAGAAGAAAAACTAAAAAGCAAGGAAAAAAACCAATCCTAATCTCTAGTTCATGAACACAAAGCAGATATTGGTAAGGTGTCTTTTTTTAATCATCCTTTTAGAAAAAACTTAACTTCAATGAAGTATAATTTCTTTACAGTAGTCTAACCTTTCAAGTGTTTAATTTAATGAGTTTTGTCAAACATATATACCAAAATAACCATCACCAAGGAAAAAACTTCCAAGAAACCTAATTTAGCATTCCCATTTCTGGCTTTAGGCAGTCACTAGTACATTTTCTATCTTATAAGTAGTTTTCTGTTCTTTAGAATTTAATATAACAGAATCATATAGAATAGAATTTTTCTCATCATGCTTTTGATGTTCACTTATACTGTATATCAGAAATTTGCTCCTGACAAATAATGAGCTGTAAGGATATACCACAATTTGATTACTTATTTACCTCTTGACAGACTATAATCTTCTAGTTTTTTAACAGTATAAACATAGTTGTGAATATTCACACACAAGTCTCCATGTGGGAATGTTTTCATTTCTTTACTGTAAATATTTAAGAGTAGAGTTGCTAGTTGAATATAGTAGCTGGACATTCAATCAATTTAAAACACTAGCAAAGCAGCTAAAAAAATTTACTTTTCCAATGGCAGTGATAATTTTAGTTTCTCCATACTTTCTACAAATCTTGGCCATACCTGTTATTTCAACTTTACCTATTACATTACATATGTAGCAATATTTTCTTGTTGCTTTTCCTTTTTCATCTAACCGAGAACTACTTATAGTAAATGTTTTTTTAATTCTTTTTGAGCATTTGTAATTTTTGTAAGCTTCTCGTTGAAATCCTTTGGTTGTATTTTAAAATGGTATCGCTGAATTCTAAACTTTAATATATGCTCAATATAAATTATTTGTCATAAATATGTGCTGTCATTCCCCCCCATCCTGTGGCTTGGTTTTTAATATCAAAATGAAACTTTTCAATGAATGAAAGTTTTAGTAAGATTACTATAGATAACAATATGAACTCTAGACTTTAAAAGCTGAAGGAAATGATGCCATAAAGAAATAATAAACGTTGACAGGGCTGAGGCAAAAGGATGATGACCCTGAGCACAGCCCAGATGCCTTAGTGATGTAGTGAAATCCTACCGCATAAAAACCTTTTTTAAAGGGCTGGGGATGTGGCTTAGTGAAAAGATCCAGGGTTCAATTCCCAACTGCACCAAGAAAACAAGGAAAAAAGAAAGGAAGGAAGGAAGGAAGGAAGGAAGGAAGGAAGGAAGGAAGGGAGGGAGGGAGG
>NDGM011125169.1:0-12530 GCA_002564305.1 Octomys mimax
TTGCTAAGCTTTTTCTAAGTAGGTGCTTTAGACCACTGAGCCATCTCACCAGCCCCTGTTTTTCTTCTATTTTCTAGCAACTATGTTCTCCCATGCAACCAGCTCTAAGATACCCAAGTCACCACCACACCACAGGCTCTCCCAGGCTAAAGGCTTACTACCAGTCCATGGGCCTCAGCCTGCTCTGACTGGTGTCTGGAGTAGGGGAAGAATCTGAGGCTCCAGGAGCACCCACAGGACACGTGGGTCACAGCCCAGCAAGGCTGAACCCCTGCTCCTGAGCATGAACTGAGGGATGGCAGCACTCTCACTGCTCCACCAGGATGAGAACAGCCACAGCCTGGTAACTGTGCTAAGGGAAGAGACTGAGTTTATGCTTCTGTATCAGACAGAAAGCGCTGCACACCTGCCGCGTCCCAACGAGCCACAACGGGGCCAACACACCCACTGTCGTGGGGCTAAGACCCCACTGGCAATCTTTAGGACTCACTTATTCAAAGGCCAGACAGGGTAGCAAGCATTACATCCCCAAACAACACTCCACACAAACAACAGAAGACACAGGTGTTAGTTTCCTTGTTCTGGAAGCACAGAAAGGGAAGCCATATGTGGCAATGGGCTTTTCCTTCCCAGAACCCACAAGACTAGGCCCCTCAGCACCTGGACAAGTAGAGTTGGCCTACAGCCCAACACTCAGTACTGTGGCTGGCGGACCACAACCTAGTCTACGGGACATTCACACACCAGAAATGCTACCCTGCAGCATAGGGATGCAACATAAAGTCTTTCTATAATGGAAAACTGCTTTTACATACTGGAACATTTTTCTCCCTAAACAAGCTCAATAATTATTTCAGTTGCCTATTTCACCACAATCAGAGACTTCAGGGGTCCCCTACTATCGTGTGCCTCCTGCACCTATCTTCCCCATCCCAAGTGCCCTGTGGAGGAACCCTCACCTATTCTCCAAAGGAACCCTGATCCAGCCTTGGGTCCATAAGTAGTCCCACATCAGTGACTGAGCGCAAGGTACACACATTGTTCAGAACCAATCAGACATAAGAAGACTATTTGGGTTCATGAGAAAGAAGCTTGTTTCTGGGTAGGCTGAGTGAGAGGTTACAGGGTGATGACAATCGCCTGGTGACAACATGGTGCAGTGTTTGAGAGAGCTGTGCAAACAGGAGAGCAGAAGAAGCACAGAGAGAGGAAAAACACGCCCCAGGGAGCCTCCGCAGGAAGGCCTTGATCCACACGTTCCTGAGGAGGCGCCACCACAACTTCTCAGGAACACAACCTGGCACTTCTCACACGATTACGCCTGCTGGAGGTGAGATCCACTCCTGTGCAACAGGGGCCCAGCTGTGCTACGCACCTAAGAAGACGGAGCTGGGGAGGACCGATGCTCTGAGACTGTCCCAGGCCACAGGGCTGGTCGGACACACACCAGAAGCACAGCAACCCCTTCCAGCACCTGGCAGGTCTCATGCTCACATGCCACAGCCCTACTGCCCAGACCAAATGCCCTGCACAAGCCAAGACCAGCAGCCCCAGGAGGCGGGAGGGAAAGTGGAAGGGGCTCTGTCTGGGAAAGGGAGCTCAGAGAACATGAAATAATCCAGGGCCAAGAGAGAAATTCAGGGGAGAAAGTAGCTACAGGTGGCACTCGGGAGGATGCAACCTAAGGAAACGGGGGCTGCCGAGAACCCTGCAGGCTTCTCTCCGATTCCTGCCTGCATATTCTTTCACTCTCTTCGAGGCTCTGGGTGTGTGGCTTTATCCTAAACTACTCAGTTGCTCGGTAGTGCTACTCGGTAATTCAGCCAAAGCACTTCCCTAGGGAAAAAGCGGAGCATATTCATGAGGAAAAGACACCAGAGAAGGTGTCTAGATCATCTACCTACAACGCAGCGCGCCTGTCCTAGCACGAATGGGCACCAGCGACATCTCCCAAGCACTCCCGGGAGGACGCCGCAAGGGCTGGAGAGCACCTCTCTTGCGGCTGCGCGCTCCTCCGGCTGCTCCCTAGTCACGCTGCACCGCACGCTCATTTTTGGAAGTGGTAGCAATGAAAGTGGTCCCGTGTGTTTTTCATTATTCAGTCATGTCAGAGTTTCTTGCCCTCATATCAGATGAACCTAAAAATGGATTAACGTGTTCTTTCTACACCAGGCCCCACGCTTTCTTTTCAGAGTAGGCTGTGCACCCGCCTCGGCGCCGCAGTTCCCTCACTGCAAGCCGAGCTCCACTCACCTGGCCTGCGGGGCACAGGTCTCGCCGGAGGGAGGACACTGGAAGGAGCCTTCTTTCTGATTTCCAGACTTTAAGTAACAGGACTTGATTTCCCCTGCAAAAATCACAAGATTTCCACAAAGTAGCTTACAGTTATTTGTATATGACCGCTTCATCCTACGCGATTTTCATGTTAAAGAGAGCTCAGTTTGGGGTGTTGAAGTAGTAACTGTTGGCATGTTAGGCCCACTGCTTAGATTTCTCCACAGAACATGTATCATGAGAAGGTGAACAAGGTACAAAAGAACTTTAATAAGAAACACCGTGGTTGACATCCCTCTCAGGCAATATACTTAAAAAAGTTCTGACTCTATTACTTAACACTTAATTGCTTTTAATCATCATTTATATCATCTCTTAATTCGCTTTTTATAAATTCCCTTCACGTGTCAGCATGCTCCGCGCTAGGCTGTGACTGGGTGTTTTCCTGCATTGCGTACACACGGGTATCATGTGGAGAGGTTTATTAAGCCTGCAGTTCTGACTGGTGGAGCTCCTGAGGCCTCCGCAGGAGCCAGTGCAGCCTCTCTGGTGTGCAGACAGCAGTGCTGCTGCAGCAGCTGACTGGGTGTCGGCGTGTTGATGCACAAAGGCAGGGCGCGGAATACAATTGCAGAGCTGCCCAGCTCTACTAGAGGTGCTTGGGACACTGAGGTGTGAAGTCAGCTCCCACCCTAATGTACACGGTCCCTCCCTCCACAGACTTCTAACAGCTCCCTGTTCAAGGGCTGTGAGCCTGTAGAAGGCGGTGAGCCAGGAGGGACAACCTGCCCCTCTCTGGTCTTCCATGGAACTGCCGGGGTAGTACTTTTCTTTGGTACTGGGAATCAAACTTACAACCTCACACTTGCCAGGCAGATGCTGTGCTGCTGAGCTGTATCCCCAGCCGGCCAGTGTAGTTCTTTGTCCAAAACTGTCATCATTTTGTATGTCTGCAGATACACAGGTGCTTAAGACCATACACCCCTGAGCTCCACAAAAGGTAACCATTTAATTTATTACCCAAACCAGGATGACCTTGGAGCAAATAACAATGACTTGGTTTATAAAGAGACTTTAGCAAAGAGGCATTCTAGAAAAAAAACAGAAACTATCTCTTTTATTTTGGGGACTCTGAACATGCCACTTGATGATGCTCAGTGTACAGTATTTTAAATCATGGGGGTCCAAACTTTTGTCTTTATTCAAGCCACATGAAGAGGATTGTTTGGGTCCACTTGCAAAACATACCATAGGGTTAGTGTATGCAAGCAACAAGACGTCCCTTTCTTCATTTTAGCTTACCAAAATATTTTTAAAAATAACACAAGCCCAAATTTAACAATTAAACAAGAAAACTTAAACGTTGGCTGGCTAACGATAAACACTCGTCTTCAGAGGCCCACACCCAGGCAGGTTGAGATGCTATTGCCAATAACTGCCACACTGTGTTCTGCAAGCCACACAGGCGCACATCACAGCTGACGTGGGCAGGCGTGCACTGGACCGTGGGGTGGTGCGGGATAGGATTAGCTCCTCAGGGGACCCTCCTCTACCAGTGACCCATGGCCACATGTGAGGTCCACAGTCAAGCACCTCACAGTGCAGCCATGAAAAACAGCAATAAAAATTGCATAATAAGGCAAAAATACATGATCCTGAGGAGCAACGTGTGGACTGTAGGCTGTGGGGGGGAAATGCCTATTTAAAGTTCTTTTAATAAGAAGGTGCTGATAAAATTTATCAAGGTCAGGCATTCAACAAGCATCCAACAAATATTTACAGGGTGCTGGGAATCATCCTGAAGTTTACAGTTGTGAGAAAGAAATTTGCATTAATTAAAGTATCATAAATGAATAATTATAGGTTATAAAATCATCAAATAAGAAAAGAACAGGGGAGCCAGGGAGACAGCTCAGCATTATAAGCACCTGCCTGGCACGCGCAAGGTCCCAAGTTCGATCCCCTATACCTAAAAAAAAAAAAAGAAAGAAAGAAAGAAAGAAAAGAATGGGGTCAAGGGAGCAAAAAACAGAGATGTCTTATTAAGTCTGAAAAACTTATCTTAGAACAAAGATGTGCAAGAAAGTAGCGCATGACAGCAGGAACACAGTATACGCAGAGGCCCAGGGCACAAAGGGGCACACTCTTCCCAAGAATATTAAGCAAAAATCATAGGATGTCGCCTATTCTAACAGCTACCATGCCTCACCTGAAAAGAAGACCTAACTGTAAAATAAGCCCTCGCATGATCTTTCAGGATGCTCATAATATACGCCCTACCCCCAAAGTAAGTCCCCGTGAAGGCTGTCAACCATGGCCAGGGGTCCAGCTCAGCAGCACAGCACCTGCCAGGTAAGCGTGAGGTCCTGAGTTTCATTCCCGGTATCAAAAAAGAAAAGACTGTCAACCAGATGGACACATTTAGTACATGTGTTGCAACACAAGATGCATGTTTCAAATTATAAAATATTAATATATAATTAAATATAAATAAATAATATTATTGACATTAATACTTAAAATGATGAGATAAATAATAAATAAGGATTTGCAAATACCCACTCACGCACCTTTGGATGAGCGGTAAAAGGCCTGTGGTAAGCAGGTGATGTCAAGGCATGGCCAAACATTCAAACAAGAGTACAGACACAATACATGAATAACATGTGCACTTGATAACGAACAGACCTGGCTGTGTCTAAGACAAATCTTCATAATCTGGTACATCATGCATTGTAACGGGCATACCTACTCCACTTGTGTGAAATGCAGAAACATTCTTTTTGAATTTTTGGTGCCTGCAATTTTTCATCACCTGTGTGTGGACCATCGCTCTAAACCATCACCATTTTTGTCGCCACTCCTGTCTCGTAAGTTTTTAATTAACACTCGATTCAATGGGAACTCTGCAAAGCCCGGCCTGTAAGAGGTCTTGACGTGGGTAAGAATTCATGGGATAAAATCACTGACCACTGTGCAGCCAGTGCACCATGAGCAGGCTACCTGGGCAAGCACCCCTCCCTCGAGGACAGCTCTGTGGCTGCACAGGACAGACTGGGGTCAATGGTTCTCCAGGAAATGGAGTCCCAAGAAATTCAGGTCAAAATTCAGGGTTCCAGAGGCTGACATGACTGTATTTGGATAAATGCCGATCTTTGTACATGAATAAATGTAGTTTGTTGAATCAATGTAAATGGCTGGACATGAAAAATAAGACAAGCCCTGAAAATAAGCCCTACTGTATCTTTTAGAACAAAAATTAATACAAGGCCTAGTGTTCTGTGCATGGAAATACAATGGTGCTCGGGCTATCATTCCACGCAGCGGGCCGAAAGCTCTGCCTTCCCCTTTTTGCTTATTAGCAAACCACTCCACAACTCACCGTGTTCATCCATGAAAACGTGTACTGCATCCACAGACATCTCCTCTTGCACAGAGGTTTCTGGCCCACTGATGACTTGCAAGACGGAACTGTCTTGCTGGGAAGTCACCCGGTAGATTATTTGTCTTTGTCTGTTGCCCTGGAAACTTAACACACATAAAAGCATCAAAAACAATAAGGAATTGTTCCTTATCCTCAATAAAGAGTTAAAAGCAGCAGCCAGTGAAAGAGGGTGCCCAACACGTTACAGCCATGCAAGCTCAGTAGCTAAGTTACCCTTACAGCGCTGCGGTCTTGGCAGGTGGCGTGAACACTGGGCTGGTGCCAGTGTGGTCTTGACTTTGCGAGTCTGGTTTCTCTGGCTTGGCATCCTGCCCCTTGAACTTCTCCTTCTCCAGGATTTCCTCCTTTTTTCCTTGTGAGTAATGATCTGAAAAACATCGCTCTATGTGTTAATGTAGCATAAAATAAGAAATTAACGTGAGGGGGATGAGGAGATGGCTCAGTAGAATAAGCATTTCCCTGGCAAGCACAAGGGTCTGAGTTCAATCCCCAGTTCTGCCAAAAAACAAACAAACAAAAAAAGAAACTAAGGTGATACCTCCAAAACAAGCTAGTGAAACTGAAAAAAGGATAGAAAGAAAATCCAAATAGTTCCTTTGAACTTGAAATGCTTGTAAGTTTTCCTTTTGCTAAGTACCAAAGTACCTAAATATACTTGAAGAACAGAAATGTGTGTATTTTTGAGACAAGCTACTTACGCATCTAGAAATAGCACCTAGCTTACACACAATTCAGGAAACCCTTTGACTAGCTCTGTGACACAGACAGACCTGACTGGAAACTCCTCCTTCATAGTACATAGTCCTACAAGGTTTGTGACACAGGCATGCACAGCTTCAGGTGAAAACAATTACATAACAAGCCGGGCCATTTGCAGCGAGGTCCCATCCTACTTACCATTTGAAAAACTTATTCTTTCTCCTTACTCATCCTCCAAATCTAAACATGTTAAGCTGGTGGCAGAATGGATTCCTTGATAAAGCGGATGCCCCTGAGATGTGACTTTGAGCCGCATGTTCAGCCTGCAGCGGTCATGGCAAGACCCACAGTCCATTTCTTCCCTGAGACTATTTGAAGATGAATGTGAAGTCCGTGTGCAGGGGGTACAGACTGGGGCTTTTGCTTTCTAGAGTCCGCTTTACCCATAGGCCAGAGGAAGGTTTTGGCTCTCACCACCATACAAAATGGAATAATCCCCTGCAGACCAAAACTTGCTTGTCTGTAGGCACCCCCATAGCTACAATTATGGGTAAAACGATCATGGTTTGCCCATGACCAAAGCTACGGACTGTCAGCTCTGAAGCTGTTGGCCCTGCCATCCCGGGCTCTTCTGAGCCACACCGTCAGACCTGCTGAGCCCTCAACTAGAAAACTCCAGAGATGCCTCCGTAGGTTTAAATCGCATCACTGCAGGCCCTTGATCCTAGGCATGGGAGTTACTAGAAGAGGATGCTGGCTTCTGTGTGAGCCCTAAAGATCAGCACTACTTACACACCCGAAGAAGCACCACTAGAATGTCTTTGGCACAAAAATGTCTGCATTTCATCCGACAGCTTGTCAGAAATTCAACTCTCAGAAGCATCAAGCCCTGCATTTGTGAGGCAGTATTATCAGAAGCAAAGCCTGTGGCCAGCAATTGGCCACCTAAAAATCCCAGGTAGGTGATGAAGCCGGGGCCCCCACCCACCTTGGGAAGAGGACCCATCTGCTCAGCTCTGTTGTATCCTAACCTCTCCAGCCTTAAACACATGCAGTACACAGGTCGGCATAGGGAGATTTCCTCTTTTCTCTTAAAAATTATAAGAATATTTCTGTTTATGAAAAAGTATACTTTAATTGTGTATAATTTTTTTTTGTACTGGGGATCGAACTCAAGACCTTGTGCTTGCCAGGCAGGCACTTAAGCCACTGGGCTATCTCCCTGGCTCCCTTGTATATCATTTAAAACTAGAGAAAAGCTTTTTCAATTAAATCACTCTTAACTCTGCCATTACAGCAGAGCCAGTCTTATGCCCCAACGATCTTTTTATTTTAGCACAAAAGGGAAACAATAAAAATATTGTCTTGCAGCTATCATATTTTTATCTTAAATTATTAATATTGCATATCATTAAATCATCTTTTTAATTAAAATGCTGACTTTTTTTTCACAGGTATATTTTCATCCCCCCCCCATCTCTTTGTCTGACCACTGCAATGACTATGTCCATCATAACAATCCACACATACCTAAAACCAAGCAAATGGTGGAGTTCCATTTTTAAAAAAATAAACAGGCATTTTGGACAATACATTCTTGGCAATGGAACCTGGATGTTTATCAAACATGCTGGGACAGTTTTCAC
Organism: Octomys mimax; assembly: GCA_002564305.1. Lineage (NCBI taxonomy): Eukaryota > Metazoa > Chordata > Mammalia > Rodentia > Octodontidae > Octomys > Octomys mimax. The sequence continues at coordinate 8,065 of NDGM011125169.1, forward strand.
TTTGTATTACAAAAAGGATAGCCAGATATCAACTGTTACAGAAATGAAATAAGGCAGAATTTTTTTTTTTTCATTTTATGTATTTGATACAGGGTCTCACTACACAGTTTGGACTCCTAGTGATCCTGCTGTTTTCAGCCTCCCCAGCCCTGGGATTACAGGTGTGCACCACCACATCTGGACTCAGTCATCAGCTCAGGGAGCTCTGGGGGTGGATCCGGCACAGCATGCAGGACTAGGGATCGAACACTGGTCCCTGCATTGCCAAAGCAGGTGTTTAGTCCACTGAGCTATCCCACCAGCCCTAAGACAGAAATTTTAACAAACCATTTAAACTTTTCTGAAAGAGACTTCCTCTACCCCCAGAGATCTTGGCTAGCCTCCTGGCCAGTCATCCAGAGCAATTTTTCACATAACTGATGAACCTGGCTTCCACTTTGGGAAGGGAACCACCTTTTTCTACACTCGGTTGCATTTTTGCTTTAATGTCTTTTAGGGAACCAAGCTGTTGGGGGTGTTTTAGGAGTCTTTTCCTAATTTCTGAGGATTTTTGGCCTTTTGGTGTTGATGGCTTTGAGTCTTTTCCATTCTGGTTTGATTTGTTGTGTTTTGGGCTGGCATATCTCTCATCAATTTCTTCGCTGGAGCTTTCTCTTCAGTTTCCTCCTCATCAAAACCATCGCCATCTTCACTGACAGCTTGCTTCATTTTCTTCTGTGGAGCCCTGCTTCTACTCCCAGAGGCAAACCGCTCTCCAGGTGCACTGAAGAGCTTTACATCCTCTTCCTCCTCCTCATCTGACTGCGTCTTCCTCCACAGCTCCTTATTGATGTCCACTAACATGCACAGGCCCTGACACACACTTCCACCTTCACGCGATAGGTGGCGCTAATCTCAACACCCCCAATGGAAACCATTGACAGTAGGGACATTTTCAAAGTTGCCGGTGTTATTTGAACCGGACTGCCTTTGTAATTCATAGCATCTGCATCGACAAGGTGCAGTTCATCCTTTGCAATAGCCCCTAAGCTAACCGTTGTTAATGACAACTGGTATTCATTTTCATCACCATACACCTTAAAATGATCATCTTTGTTGGACTTTAGTTCACAACCAAAAAGGCGGCTCTGGGGCCTTAGGTGGCTCATATCCACACCCGTCAAGTCTTCCCATGGAGCGGTGGAAGAGAATGCAGGCTGACGTGAGCAGCTACTGCACCAGAGAACAGATGGCAGAAGGGAATCACACCAGGTTAAATATTCTTATTTATAATCCATAAATCATAGTTATATACATTGCATCAATACAGTATATTATTTAACAGGATCTTTATTGTTGCAAATTTATATTATTTCCATCTTCTACATCATAGATAATTCTTCCATTAGCATCTTAACATATATTCACAGTTACTTTCTTAGAAACCTCTATAAGTTAAGAGACGGTATTTACAAATGGCAAAATAATATTATAGACACAGAATAATACATATAGGCCAGCAATCTGCAGCAACCAGCTGAGGAAATCGGCCCATTCAGCACACTGGACAAGGCAGTCTTGTCTGAATTGAGACCACTATTGCTAGCAAACAACCCTGGAAGCCAAACTGTACGCCTGCAATAATTAGCACCAAATAGCCAGGATTTGGTTAAAAACTGAAAGCTTCTCTAATCTGGGGCCATGGCGAAATTTTAGACCTACAAGAGCAAGCCAAATTTGTGCACCTAATTCACCTAATTGGACACCGGCACCTGTTCAGCCGCCAGGCCAGCAGGCTCTATCTACGTGAAGTACACGAGGGCCTCCCTTCACACTCTGCCTGCCTCCAAGTGCCTCCTCAAACCAAATGTTGGCCTCTGATTTCCTGCTGGAACAAGCTCTGAACAGTTTTTACTTGTTTGTACTGTAAAATAGAGTGAAATCAAACAAAAAACAAACACAGTTTTAAAGGCTTTTGCTGACTGTGTTTTTGCCTAATCTTAAATTCCAGGATATTCCTGAGGCCTGAAGATAACCTTGAATCCTGCTGTGGAGTTGACTCAGGCTTGAAATAATAGCACAGCAGAGAGAACTGCACGGTCCAGAGCACTTTCCATGTGTCCAGGCTCCAGTCGGGTTCTGCCACCAAGCAGCAAAACAACTAAAAACCATCCCCTCAGTTGCCAATGTCATCAATAATGTCACTGCTGTTTACATATGTGCTCTAGAAGTGACATTTTAGATTATAATAAACTTTTCTTTATGGACAGAAGAACAAAAAGCTGTTGCTAATCTCACAGGTTGCAGGCACAGCTGAGAACTGCCTGATTTGCCACCTTTGGTGCTGATGGATTTGGAGAACAAAAAATTTATCTGGTCCTCATTTCTTCCCACAAATAAAGCCACTGTCCTTTCCTGAAGGCAGCTCCAAAGCCACAGCCCCCTCCTCCTCTGTACCTTCAGCCTCCCTCCAAGCACACCCCTACTCCTCACAAATCACCCCCCAGGCCACACCTCCTTCCACCCCATTGGAATCCACCTGCCCAGATTGACTGTGGCTAGCTAGGAAATGTAAGAAGAGCGGAAATTCAAGGAGACAGACAGCTCAAATGTACCTCACATACGGCCTGAGGGGAAAATAAAACTGAAAGAGTGAAAGTGATTGGGTAGCAAGACATTTCCCATATTTTCTTAATGAAGTCCTTCTAGAAAATCTATTCCATGTTATGACATGCACTTCACTGATGAATCTGTAATTCAGATGGGTTTGGTAGACTGTGAAAGTTCACCCAGCTGGTGCTGCAGAACCAAACTTTGGTCTTAGCCTACCTGGTTCCAAAGCTAGTACGCTGTCTACACATCATGCTCCTCGAGTCATCACTCACGTCATCCGGATCATTTATGTCCAGTACAGAACCCAGAAGCCACATGGGGTTATTTAAATGAGTTCAAATCAGAGCTCCAAATATAACTGCCTAGCTGCACAGCTCCTTCCCACTACAAGCATCTGATGGCTGAGTGCGGCTTAATGGCTGCCACTCGGGACTGCAGACAGGGAGTGTTTCATCCCTGCAGAAAGTGCTGCGGGTCTGCAGGTCTGCATCTTCATACTGACAGATGATGAACAGTATGCCGCCTTGTACAGTATCAGGAAGATCCCAAGAAAAAATTTACCTCTGCTTTCGGGTGCTACCTATGTTGCCAACATTTTACTGCATTGGAGAAATTGCTCAAAGCTGCCAATAGGGAACCAGGAGAGGCCTGCCCTCAACTGTCTCAGACAGCATACAGTGGTCAGCATCAAAGGAGCAATCTTAGCTCTAAAACATGCTGCAACTCAAATCGAAGGAACAGAATGCAAGGAGGAATGGTGCTGCCCACATGGAAGAAATGAACCAGCCATGCCATGCACCCACAATTCCTAGCCGGAGCCCTACCCAACAACCCAGACCTCTGCAGAAATGAGAGCCTCAAAAATCACAGAAATGAAAACGTTTAAAAGCCCAAAGGGACTTTATTTATAAAAACTCTAGTCTTTTAATGCCAGTTTTGAAAACTCATTACTGTAACCATGAGTAATCTCCATGGAAATGCTCCTGGTCTTCATTAGGAAACCAGAATTTAATTGTAAGAAGCAAGGACTGTGGAACAAGGCTGCTGAGGAAGCCCTCAGTCCTGGTCCTTCCTGCACTGAGCAGACTAACTTGGGAGAATGAGTGAAGAGCCCGCACCTCTCTGCACACAGCAACGACTACGATGTACATGACACAGTGCTCTGTGCATAGTGAGTGACTGAATTACAACAATGACATACTTTATCACTTCAGTCTGAGGAAGCTTTAGGGAAAAATTCAGTGTTGCTAATAATTATATTAGCAAAACAAGTGCAAGTGGGGACTCTTCCGGGTGAACCAAGATGTACAGTCATCCTGGTTAATATATACAAAGTACTTAAAGCAATCCCTGGCATAAATGAAGAGCTGTAGAAGTGGTTGCTATTATGTTTGCCACTTGACACAGCCATAGAATTCTGCATTTTGTAATGGAATTCAGCAGAAAAATCCTGGAGCAGATCACTTTCCTCAGAATACATTCCACATCTCATATAATTTCTTCTCACTATAGTAAAATACAATTCTCTCCCTGGAAATAAACCTTTCTTTATAGGTAGTCAAAAATTCATTACAATGGTTTAATTTTTTTCTGGTATGGTTAACTAAAAAAGCTATAGAGTCTCAAATCTGAGAATCCAAAATGCTCCAAAACTGGAAGCTTCTTGAGAGGCCATGTGCCACCCCAAATGAGAAGTCCACCCTTGATTGCATTGATAGGTCACAGTCAAAACACAGGCACACTAAAAATATTGCTAAAAATTGCCTTCTCCATAGGTGTATGGTTTATATGCTGAACATAAATGAATCTAAACATGAACGTGAATTTCACTTTTAGACTCTCAAAACCCAAACTCTGAAACACATATGCTGAGG
>NDGM011125187.1:0-15264 GCA_002564305.1 Octomys mimax
AGTTGGTGGTTGGTGAATATTTCTGGCCTCATTTCTGTGTTATTTCCAACTATCAGCCCCTTTTTGATCATAAGTCAGGATTCCTCTCTATCCATCTTCTGCTTTGTCTGGATAAGAAACACAAAAATTACTCTTCTTACAAGAAACATATAATTTTATATTTTGTCCATATTTTTTTTGTTTTGTGCTCCTCGTTTAACCCAGAGAGGAAATACAGAAGTACAAGAAGAGCCCATATGTCTTAAGGAGACTAATGGACATTTCGGCTCATTGACCATGAAGGACTGATGTGAATAATAAGGGTGGACAAAGCAGTGTGACCCTTTTCTAATACACACTGTCTTTTTCTAATCTATCTGATTAGACTGTTTCTTGAAGCGAATTAAATGCATATACTTCTAATTCTTGGGTTGACTGATTGAAAATATTTACTGTTTGTTGCTCAAGGAAATATGTTAAATGTGAATTCGATGTAAAAATGGCAGGCAGACATGGATATAAATAGTAATTTTTACTGGTTTCCTGTGTCTTTGTGGCAGATCCCCATGCTGATATTTTAAAATTTACTTCTCCTTGTTATTTATGCAAATAAACTACCTTGGGTGCAATGACTAATGTCCATGTCCATTGATTTGTTTGCTATGTAAGGACAGATGATCCAGATGGCTGAAAACAAAGACAGGGGGAAAGAATTTGGAGGGGGGATCTATGGGAAATAGTATACTTGATAACTGCTAAAACCCTAAAGTTACTTTAATAGCAGTCCTGCGTGTGATGCAGAATACCTTCAAATTGAAGGTGTCCACCATCACTAATTGCCGTAAAATGTCTTACTCCTTTCCACTATGAATGTTGGTTGTCATTCTTTTCAAAAATTTGTTTTAAACTATTTTGCAGAAAATATTGTTGCTAAAGCTAGCACCTAAATTTTTCCAAAACAGTGCCACAGAAGCCATTGCCTTTGATCTCTAAATACTTCCTATAAAGGCTGATAAACAGTCTCTAGGGGCTGAGTATCCAGAGAAAGTAACAATACATGGCTGTCCCTATTTCCTAAAGTTGAAGACATCAAAGATCCAGAGTAAGAATTTGTTCCTTACTGAAAGGAGAGTGACTTGTTTACTTTTTTCTCATTTCTGGGGCAACATACACAACATCCAAAATTTAGGAAGGAAAGGTTTATGTAGCACAAAGTTTGTGGAGGTTTCAGTCTATAGTCAACTGGCTTCAGAGCTGAGTGACAGACCCATGGTAGAGGGTATCTGTTCATGGAAACAGAAAACAGCAAAGTGGAATAAAATGGGAGGAACAGTGGATGGATGAGCAGTGGCACAGCAGCAGCAATAGCAGCAGCACCGAGACCAAGCCTCTCTACATTTCTTATGCTGCATCTAGCCTATCTGATCCAGGCTAAGTGTAGCACTTACACCCATAATCGCAGCACTACTCATACCCACAATCCCAGTCTTATATCATGTATTGTCACAAATTCTAAAAAAAAAAAAAAAACTGCCATAGTGACTATATGACGATTTGGGGAGACAAATAGACCCAAACCATAAAAGAGATTTCAAGGGATGCCTCAAGCTGGAAACTGTTAACACGAGTCAGGGCAAGGTAAAGCAGCTCCAAGGTAAAAAGCTTCTGCCGCAAGCCACAAAAACAAGTTCTGCTATCTCTGAGACTGCAAGCTTCTCAGGCCTCATTGAAAGGTTCTGGGTAGGAAGTAAGTTTTCATCAACCTCCCGATAGTATAAACAAATTACTATCATGGTTGAGAAGTTCCTTTCATCTCAGCTAGACAGAGGCCTCCACTTAACCTCAGTTTTCTGTCTCTCATGTTTATTTCTCCATATCCATGACATCCTTTCCCCCAGAAACTTTGGGAGCTCTGCTGGATACAGTATAAGGCACCTGAAAATTGGATTGGGTAAGAAGATACAGTGGGTAAGAGGACATTTCTCATTTTGTGTTCAAAGTGAGAACTGCATTGACAGTGTCAACATTAATTAAAGAGCTGTGTGGATATTGGCATCATCAGGTACGAACTTGAGACAAAGAGCAAAACAGGTTCACTAGAGCCTGAGAGACAAACAGGTTACATGGGGCCAGAGAGAGAAATGGGTTCACTATGGCTATGAGTAAAATGAGTTCTTTTAGGACAAGTGTAAAACAGGGTCGTGAGTGCTAAAGAGAGAAGGAGGTTAACCAGGGCCAGAGACATAAACAAACTGATAAGAAACAAAAGTGTATTGATAGTATCAGGGGATAAACCTGGGGAAAACAGATATTCAAGCATCATGAATCTTCGTTGAACTATTTCTTGCATTTTTGATTCCTTCATTTTTCTTTTGTGTTCTCTTTATTTTTGTTGATTTGTATTATGCTAAAGGAACAAGGCAGGTGCAGAAAGCATCTTTGTAAGATCTCAAAAACATATGAACGTTCAAAATGTTAAACTCAGAAATAGAGTAGACCAGTGGTTAGCAAGGCTTCCATGGAGGAGTTCAGGAGGGGAAAAGGAGGTGAGACTCAAAGGTTAAAAATGGGTTCAATGGAAGGGTTAATGGTTAAATGGAAAGCCTAAGTTCTGCAGGTCTACGTATAAAACAGTAACAAAGTGACATCTACCTGAAAGCTGTTAAGTGAGTAGATATTAAATATTCTCACCCACAAATAAGTATGTGATATGACATTGTTATTAGATTTAGTCTTTGCACTCTTGCTGTATATAGATAAAACACCATATTTTATACCTTTTAAAAAATTTGTTTTATTTTTAAAGAAAGTACAACATAGTATCAAAGCAGAAGAAATTATGAGTGCTACAAAATTTCACTTAACAAAGTAATACGAATTCCACAGTATTTGTTGTAATGTATAGCATTGGCTTCCAATAAGTTATCCATATTACCAGATCCATTCATGAAAAATTGGAAGAAAGAAAAACAGAAAGCAATGCATAAGAAATTAAGAAGACAAAATTTACAATTGGAAAAAGGAGAGAAAACAAATTAAGCATTATCTTCTCCTTTCCATAGACCAGCAGAAATGCACAGTACAGTTGTCCAAACCATACTGCTTACAAACATATATTTCTCTCTCCAACTCCCTCTCCAGTCCATCTCAACTCAGTAACTTTCCTTTTGAATAAGTTCATTCCAAATTATACACCTTAAATAGAAAATTTTACTTGTCAGTTAAACATTAATAAAACTGAAAGATAAATGCTGAATATTTTTAAAATTTTTTTAATATTTAATTTATTTATTTGGTGCTAGGCTTTGCTACATAGCTTGGACTCATAGTGATCCTCCTGTCTGAACCTCCACAAATGCTGGTTTTTGGTGGCCTTCTCAGCATAGGACTAGCATAGCATGTGGTATCAGGGATCAAATCTGGGTCCTTGCACTTGCCAGGAAACCTCTTAGACTGAAACAAAAACAGAAAAAAAACAAAAACAAAAACAAACAAACAACCTTGCAGCATTTCTATTGCCCATCTTGAGTCAGATTTATGGAGCTGGTCCAGGCGAGGCTTTGAGGGCCATTAAGAAAATTTGGACAGTATGGGTGCCGCAAACTACAACTAATCTCCTTGGTGTTGGCACCAATCAGAGAGTTGGCTGTACAGATCTATGAGGAAGCCAGAAAATTCTTATACTGATCTAGAGTCCATCCTTGTGTGGTTTATGATGGTGCTGATATTGGTCAGCAGATTCAAGACTTAGAACGTGGATGTCACTTGCTAGTAGCTACTCCAGGAGGTCTTGTGGATATGATGGAAATAGGGAAGATATCTTTCTGGCTGTAGGAGGAGTGGGCTCTACTTCTGGGAATAGCACACAGAAAGTAGTTTGGGTGGAAGAACTAGATAAATGGTCATTTCTGCTTGATCTTCTGAATGCAACAGTCAAGGATTCACTGACTTGAGTGTTTGTGGAGACTGAAAAGGGTGCAGATTCTCTGGAGGACTTTTCATACCATAAAGTATATGCTTGTAACAGTATCCATGGAGACTGCTGTCAAAGAGACAGAGAAGAAGGCCTTCATCAGTTCCACTCAGGAAAAAGCCCAGTTCTAGTGGTTACTGCAGTAGCAACAAGAGGACTGGATATTTTAAATGTGAAACATATCATCAAGTTTGACCTACCAAATGATATTGAATATGTCTATTGAATTGGCCACACAAGACTTGTAGGAAACCCTGGTCTTGCCACCTCATCCCTCAATGAAAGGAACATAAATATTACTAAGGATTTGTTCAATCTTGTTGAAGCAAAGCAAGAAGTGCCATCTTGGCTAGAAAACATGGTTTTCAAATACCACAAGAGTAGCAGTCGTGGCCGTTCAAAAAGTAGTAGATTCAATGGAGGGTTTGGTGCCATAGACTACTGAAAAAGCAGTGGTGCTGGCAGTTCCAGCTTCAGCAGCAGCCACCCAAGCAGCAGTCTCAGTGGTGGAGATGGCCATGGCCACAGCAGAGGATTTGGCGGAGTTGGCTATGGAGGCTTTTACAACGGTGATGGATATGGAAGAAATTACAACTCCCAGAGGATTGACTGGTGGGGCAACTGAGCCTAATTTGCAGCAGATCACCCTGTCAAACAAGCTAATATGGAAAACATGTGTAATTTAGCCAGACTATACCTTGTGTAGCTTCAAGAACTTGCAGTACATTACCAGCTGTGATTCTCCACTGAAATTTTTTTAAGGGAGCTTAAGTTCACAGGAAGAAATGAATTTATGGAACTTGAAATAATCAAACCTTGGCACATAGGTGTGATACAACTTAACAGGAATTATCAATTCATCCATACATACTATAAGGAAAAAATATATGTGGTAGGCTTCAATAAGGCTTTTTGATACTTGCAGATTAGGGGAAAATAAAAACAAATGTCTTGAAGCATATTAGTGGCATTAGTTTCTAATTTAGCAAACTGTATTAAGTGAAAGTTCTGGTTTGCTCATTCTATTCTGGATAGGTATTTAGAACCTAATAGTCTTTAAACAATCCATTCCATTCATGATGCGGTGATATATAATCATACATCCAAAGCACTGCTTTCAAAGTTAATGCAACTAAGTATAGCAATTCCTCTTTCAATGATTAGGCAGATCATTAATTATGAATAAGCTAGCCAAATTTGGGCATGTTATTACAGGAAAAGTTCAAAGATCTGATAAGTTTAAATAAGATTTAGAGAATTCATCTACTTAGACTTTTTAAATGCCTAATGCCTACCATAATTGAAATTGAAACGATAGAAAGGCTGACCACAGCAATGACCAGCCCTCAGGAAGGCCATGGTTGATTTTAGGTCTAATAACACATGCTAGTGCTGATGTTTTTTGGTCAAGAGGGTATGAACAGTAAGAATTAATACGGCAGGTTGTATTTTAAATGTCGATTCACATTACCCTGTTCAAGCTGCATTAAGATGTTAAACTGGCTTACTATAGACTTTTAAGAAGTGGCCCCAAAGAGCAACCAAAGGAAATCTTTGAGATCACACTGACTGGAAATACTTACTTAACTGCACAAGGTGTCGATTCTCCTCTACAGTGCAGTTTAGTCAGTTTTAGTTGCATAGGCTTCCATTTTATTTATTGTCTGTTTATGCTAAGTCTGGCCAAAGATGAGCATTGTCCACCGCTAAAGTGCCTGTGCCACTTTGAAATCTAGGCTAATTTTGTGGCCAGAATGTGGTAATCAAAACACTCAATGTTTTTACAGTGGTATGCGAAGATGGTAAAATTTCCCAAAGTGTAATAGATCTTCAAGTGTGTTGTGCCTTGTTCTAAAACTTTAAGTAGGTGCAATTGACAGTATTGAGGTCATTTGTTATGGTGTTATTCATTTAGTCTAGGTTTAGGACCTTGTATACTTAGCCCCTAACTTTTTATAAAGTACCTCTTTTATTGCACATTCAGAGAAATATATATCTATCTATATCTATATCTAATCTATATCTATATCATCTATCTATCTCTATATATATCTTGTGTGCATGTCCTTAAAACTTCCAATCTTATTTTGTCTCTTGGAGATTGTTGAAAGCAGCTTGTCTAGGAAGGGGATAGGACTAGATTTTAAAATTTATTTGGGACCAGGGGAATGATAGTTGAGAAGAAATCTATTTGCACATGACAGATTCCTAGGTAATTTTTGCTTCTAGTTTTATGTAATATTTATTGATCATTTTGACAAATATTAATTTTTGTAAGCCTAAAAGTGATTCTTTAAAATTAAAAGAAAACTTGACCAAAAGACAGTACAAAAATACTAGTACTTGAATGTTGAATGTCACCATATGCATGAATTTATATATTTAGGGGTAGTGTGAGCTTTTAATGTTAAGTAACATTAAACTCTTAACTCAAAGTAAGAAGCCCCAGCATTGGCAGTGTAGCTATAACTTTCTGATGTTAGTAAAAAAAAATTGGTGGCTTGAAATTAAATCATGTCTTGATTTTAATACACTTGTTTTAAGATATTAATGAAACACTTCAAAACACTGAAGTGTCCAGATTCTCAGATGTGTTTTGTGTCAGTTTTGTTTAGATGTATGTATTCTTTTTTCAATGAATGTCTGGCACATGGTAATCCTCAATCATGTAGTTATCTTTTTTGTATTGTCATAATCAGTGATTTTAACATTCTACAATAGCATTTGAGTAAGTTTTATCAGCAAGCAATATTTTCAGTTAAAGATTCAAAAATCTGAGAAGAAAGACTTGTGCTAATAGTGTTTGGACGGGATATCATGTCTGCATCTTGTACTATGAAAAACCACTACAAAGACAACAATATGTAATATATTAATTATTGAAACTGACCCAATAATCAGTTTTGAGTCTGTCTCATCGCTATTTGTTTCTCAATAAAATTAACAAAAAATGGATTTAAACTTGTTGAGTGTAGAGATGGAACCTCAAGTCACTGTAGCTTTAATAATTGCATATTATATTAGTTTAGATGCTAGCACTCCATATGCTGTGCATATCCTGGTTTTATTAAAACAAGAAGCATTGAACTGCACAGACTTCTTTGTTCTTGTTCAGCTGTGTTTTTTAAGAGGGTGAAAATAAAGTTGTGCTTTTGCCTGAAAAAAAATCTCAATGACAAGCTGACAAAACCATTTGAATGAAAGTGAAGATAGACTTTCAGACATTGAAGACACAGCTGCAACTAGAGAAAAGGTAAGAAAAGATCTCCTAAAAACAACTAGGATGCAGGAAAAATAATTCAACCTCTGCAAGATGATGCAAAGATGAACAACATAATACTAATAGGCATCAATGAGAAAGGAGCCAATACAAATGATATACAAAGAATATGGACAGAAGTAATAGCGGAAAATTTCCCAAATGTGAGGAAACAATTAGACATTCAAGTAACAGAAGCATATAAAAATCCAAATAACAGCAATCAAATTAAAACCACACCCAGGTATATAATAATCGAGATCTCAGAAATTCAGCACAATAACAGTATATGAAAAGCCACTAGAGAAAATTAACAGATCACATTTAAAGGAAAACCCAAGGGGCTGGGGAGATGGCTCAGTGGAATAAGTGCTTCCCTGGCAAGCACAAGGGCCTGAGTTCAATCCCTGGTTCTGCCAAAAAAAAAATAAAATAAAATAAAGGAAAACCCACCAGAGAAATGGCAGATTTCCCTTCACAAACCATGAAGTCAAGAAGACCATGGAGCAAAGTACTGCAAGTATTGCAAGAAAATAAATTCTAAACCAGGATGATATAACCCTACAAAACTCTTTTTCAAGTTTAATGGAGAAGTGAAGTACTTCCGTGACAAAGAACAACGAAAGAATTTCATGATGACAAGCCAACCCTACACTGACTACTAAAAGATATTCTAGAGAGGGATCCAAATGATCACAACTCCACGAATGGTAATGAAAAGAACACACCAAAAGGGACAAACAAACACAGGAGAAAAAGAGGTATACAACAGTAGGTAAATAACATGGCAATAATGAGGCAATACATCTCATTTATAATCATCAACATAAATGGACTAAATTCATCAATTAAAAGAAATAGACTGCAACAGTGGATTAGGAAGCAAAATAAAACAATATGCTGTATGCAATAAACACACTTAATAAAGAAATTCATAGGCTGAAATTCAAGGATGGAAAACACTGTTACATGCCCCAGGACCTCAGAAGAAAAAAGTAGGGGTAGTAACCCTGTTCATAGGCAATCTGAATCTTAACGCAGGAATGATCAAATGCAGTAAAGGAGGCCACTACATACTGGTTAAGGGAAAAATTCAAGAGGAAGAGGTAACATTCATAAATATGGATGCACCACACACGGGAGTACCCAACTATATAAGACAAATCTTAATGGACATAAAAAATCTAATGTTCAATACCACAATCTTACCTGGATACCTTAACATGCCCACGTCTAAAAAAGATATGTCAAGCATAAAAAAATCAAAAACCAAAATAAAATAGGAGAACTGAACCAAATTTTCGAGAAAATGGACTTAGTGGACATATACAGAGTGTTCCACTGAACCTCAATTGCATACAATTTCTTTTCAGCTGCACGTGGGATGTTTTCTAAAACAGACCACAACTCGTCCATAGGTCATGCTTAAGTATATGCAAGAAAACACAAATTATCCCATGCATATTATCTGACCAAAGAGCAATGAAACTAGAAAGAAGTGACAAATGAACCACAAAGCCCCATAAATACATTGGAATTGAACAACACCCTCCTTAGCAACCAATGGTTTACACATGAAATTAAACAATATCTGCAACTTAATGAAAATTCAAGCATAGTTTATCAGAATTTGTGGAATGCAATAAAAGAAGTTCTTAGAGGGAAATTAATAGCTGTGAACTCACACATTAGGAAAAAAGAACAGGAAAACGATACCTTAATGCTTCACCTCCAACATCTAGAAAAGGAAGAGCAAACCAAATCCAAAGACCAAGGAAGGGAGAAAATTATAAATCTTAGAGCAGAAATGAATGCAATCAAGACAAAGAAATCAACACAGAGAATTAACAAATCAAAAAGCTGGTTGTTTGAAGATTAAATAAAATTAATAAGCTACTAGATAACCTTACCAAACAGAAGAAAGAAAAAACCCAAATTCAACCAAAAAGGAACGGAAAGGGCAAAATTACACAGACCCTGTGGAAATTCAGAAGATCACCAACAGCTACATTGAAATCTTTACTTTCACACAATTGAAGACACAGAAGAAATTTGCTGATTCCTGGAAAGGTACAAATTACCAAAACCGAGTCAAGAAGATATAAGAACGCTCAATAATCCAATCGCAAACAATGACATTAAAAATGTAACAAAACATTTACCGACAAAAAAAGCCCAGGTGAGGATGGATTCACAGCTGGATTCTATCAGAAATTTACAGAAGATCTAATCCCAATACTCCTCAAACTCTTCAATGAAATTGAAAAGGAAGCCATCTTCCCAAAATCACACATGGAGGCAAGTATTATACTGATACCAAACCAGAGAACGATGGAACTAAAAAAGAGAACTACAGGCTAATCGCCCTCATGTATATAGACATTAAAAATCCTCAATAAAATCCTGGCAAACAGAATACAGCAAATCATCAAGAACATTATGCACCATGACCAGGTAGGGCTCATCCCCAGGATGCAAGGATGGTTTAACATATGCAAATCTATAAATGTAATACACTATATCAATAGAGTGAAATCCAAAAACCACATGATCTCAATTGATGCAGAAAGGGCCTTTGACAAATTCCAACACTCATTCATATTCAAAGCCCTGCAGACAATTTGAATAGATGGCTTCTACCTCAATCTGATAAAGCCATCTATGAAAATCCAATTGCAAATATAATTCTAAATTGGGAAAAACAAATATTTTACTCTCAGATCACATACAAGACAAGTATGTCTTCTGTCACTACACCTATTCAAAAGAGTTATGGAATCATTAGTTAGAGGCATTAGACAAGAGAGAGAAATAAAAGGAATAAGAAAAGTTAAAGAAGAAATTAAACTATCATTATTTGCAGATGACATGGTACACTACTTCTAAGACCCAAAAGCCTCCACCAAGAATTAATAATCAAATTCAGTAGCTTGGCAGGCTACAAAGTAAATACCCAAAAGTCAATATCATTTCACTACAGAGATCAAAAACATACTGAGAGAGAAATTAGAGAAACAATATCCTTTACAATAGCACTGTGAATGATAAAATACTAAGGAATTAATTGAACTAAAGTACTAAAAGCTCTGTTCAATGAAAATTGCAATACTCTGAGAAAAAGAGATTTCAGTGAATTTCAGGAAGTGGAAAGATATTTCTTGCTCCTGGGTAGGAAAAACCAACATCTTGAAGATGGCCATATTTTGAAACTTGTTATGCAGATTTAATGCAATATCTATCAAATTACCACCAAAATACCTCAAAAACCTAAAGAAATTGCTTAAATTTATTTGGAACCAGAAATGACCTAGAATATCAAAGCCAATCCTAAGCAACAAAAGTAAGGCAGGAGGCATTACAATCCCTGACTAGAAATTATATTACAAAACCAGTGTGATAAAATCAGCATGGTATTGTCAAAAAAGTAGAACTGAGGATCAAAGGGGTAGATTAGAAGCTGCAGAAGCCTCTATGAACACACTCAGCCATCTCATCTTTGACAAAGTGACTGAACATGTTCACTGGAAGAAAGATAGCTTATTTAACAAATGGCACTGGAATCCTGGCTCCTACATGCCAAAAACAAAAACCAGACCTGTGTCTATCACTATGCACTAAGCAAAAGTCAAAATGGATTAAAGATGTAAACATTAAAACAGAAACACTAAATCACCTGGAAGAGAAAGTAGGTGGAGATCTTGAAGACATAGGGGTAGGCAAACATTTCATGAATAAAAATCAAACTGCATGGAAAATATTTGAAAGAATGAACAACTCAGACATCCTCTTATTGAGAATTTTCTGCACATGAATTTATCAACATGGTGGAGAGAATCCACAAATTTAGAAAAAATCTTAACCAATAAGCACTCAGACAAAGGTCTTCCATGTAGAATTTGTAATGAACTAAAAACCATTAGGGCCCCAAAATTTAAAGACTCAGTTGAAAAATAGGCATCCAAGATGAACACACACTCCTCAGAGGAAGAAATACAAGAGGCCAACAAACACATGAAAACATGCTACACATCACTGGCCAACTGAGAAATGAAAATTTAAACACCATTGAGATACCATCTCACTCCAGAAAGAATGGCTATCAAAGAAATCAACCAACAACAAACGTTGGAAAGACTGAGGGGAAAAAGGAAACCTTTTCTGCTGCTGGCAGAAATGTAGACTGGTGCAACCATTTTTGACATCAGTGATTATCAGTGTGGAGACTCCCTAAAAAACTAGGACTGTAATCTCCATTCAATCCAGCTATTCACCTCTTGGGAATTTCCCCAAAGAACTGAAAACATCATATCATAGTGATATATGCATGACTATATTTATAGCAGCACCGTTTGTGATAGCCAAATCTTGGAAACAATCAAAATGTCTGTCACCTGAGTAATGGATGAAAAAGATGTGGTGTTTTTATATAATGGAGTATGACTCAGCTATATAGAAAGATAATCTCGAAGTCTTCATAGGTAAGTGGATGCCACTTGAAGCTATGCTCACAAGTGAAATAAACCAGACTCACATGTGTAAATATCATATTGTGTCCCTAGTGTAAGCATTCAAAAGAAAAAGATGAAAATTGAGAGGTATAACACAGTTAAATTGAAAGAGACAATTTAAGGATTAAACAATGACGATAGATAAATGAGAAAGATTAGGAAACATGGTAGTGGTCAAACCATATATTTATATTAACAAGATCATTAAGGCAATGGTCCTAAGAACTTCCATCAGGATTTTGAAAATAGCATTTATTGGGTAGAATTTTCACCTTGACTAACTCTATATGCTAATATCTGTGAACTAAGCAACTATATTTTGGACAACAATGTGTAATGCTAAAACAATGCTTAAAATACCTTTTTTGTCTTTTAAATATGTACTGCTTCTAATGTCATGTCAATTACTGCTATACTTTCTTTTTAAAATAAATGTTTGTAAAAAAATAAAGGTAATAAAAGTAAGCAAGTGACAAGAAAAACAAAATGTCATAGGATTGTCCTGCTAAAATGTCATATATCACTTGATTTCTAAATATCTGTGTAAAAAAAGTAACTCTTTTTTTTAACATTCTAAAGGGATCTAAATTTTAGAATACCCATGGTTGTTGGAAAAATAGCAGTTCCATCTTATGTCTAAGGTATTTCACATTCAGACAGATAGTGATGTTAAGCTTAACTGCCTCTGTTACAGGATAATAATATAATTAAGCTTCTTTTCCAGATGTTTAACAACTAATGTTTGCATAATAAAAATTAAAGAGATAGATGGGCTAAACAATAGCCAATATTTTCCCCTAAGCTTCAAGTTAAATGATGACTCAGTATATAAAAGGAACTCTTCTGTGACATCCTGTAACTAAGTATTGTCCCAAAATTTCTGATCAGGGAGATTAGGGGGCTATAGAGGAAAGTGATCAATGATGTGTGCCTAAGGAGAGTCACCTAGAGTGAAAAAGTTATCTCAGGCTTTCACAGAGAGAAAATTGGTCAAGCAATGGCCATGACTCATTCAGATGGCTGACATTCCCAAAAGACCCACAAGATGCTGTGCATGGTTTGAGGATAAATCCTGAAGGGATTTGTCTCACCTTGTCAGATAGCAAAAGCTACATTTTTAGCTATATGTCTTGTTTTAACTTGATCTTAACCATACAGCAGAAAAGTGTAACCGCAAGGTATAAAAAAGCAATGCCATGTTAATAATCTGAGCTTTAAAAGGCTCAAGACATTAACTTTGGACAATTGCCAGTTGTGCTAATAATTCACTACTATTATGGACTATTGGATTATATGGGGTTATTTTGCTGAATTGAAGTACCTATAATCTTTGACGTGGCATGGAGTATGAAAAGGTCCTTGAAGGACTTCTCCAAATACAGGTTCTGTGGTTCTGTAACTGCAGTGGAACAAACACCTTTGACAAAAGAAAACAAAAAAGGGGGGGATATAAATAAAGGACTATGTTGTTGTGAAAAATATATATCTCTATAAAGATATTTAGGATACATATATGGCCACTTTCTTAGTTCCTTGAGAAGAAAGGTTTGTACTAATATTATTTAGACAAGATATCATGTCTGCATCTTGTCCTCTGAATAACTATTATAAATACATCAATATGCAATGTATTAATTCTTATGACTGTCCTACTAACCTGTTTTGAAATGATTGCAATGCTATTTTATCTTTTTTCTGATTAAAGTGAATAAAAAATATATCAGAACTGAAAAAAAGACTAATAGATGTCAGTGAGAAATAGGGAGGCAACACAAAGGACAGAATATGGGTAGAAGTAATAGCAGAAAACTTCCCCAAAATTGGGAAACCATCTGACATTCAGGTCACTGAGGCATATAAAGCCTCAAATAATATAAGCTCAATAAAAAGTACACACAGACATATAATAGTTAAGATCCCCACAACCCAACACATGAACAGTGTACTGAAAGCTGCTAGAGAAAAGAAACAGATCACATTTAAAGGAAAACCCACCAGAATAACAGCAGATTTATCCTCACAAACCATGAACTCAAGAAGGGCATGGAATGAAGTCCTTCAAGTCCTACAAGAAAACAAATTCCAACTTAGACTGATCTACCTTGCAAAATTCTCTTTCAAGTTTAATGAAGAAGAGAAATACTTCTATGACAAAGAACTAAAGAAATTTATGATGACCAAACCAATACTGGTCTACACAAAATGCTAAAAGATATTCTAGAAGGGGATCAAAATACCCACAGTTCCAAGAATGATAAGAGAAAAAACACACAAAATGTGGCAAACTATTAAACACAGGATAAATTTGGGCCACCAACAATAGGAAAATAACATGACAAGCCTATGTCCATACATGTCATTTATTTATTTATTTATTTATTTTTGGTATTTAGTACAGGGTCTCACTATATAGATCAGACTCCTTGTGATTCTTCTGTTTTCAGCCTCCCAAGCACTGGGATTACAGGCACACACCAGCACATTCAATTTCAATCACTGTCTCAGCACCCCCAGAGAGTGGTGCTGGATTGAACTCCGGTCACATATAGTCACCAACGATAATGGACTCAGTTCACCAATTAAAAGAAATAGACTGGAAGAGTAGATTAAGAAGCAAAATCCAATGATATGCTGTATACAGGAAATGCACTTAACTCATAATATGTTCTTGAACACTCAGCAGGAAAGTATAGCCACAAGATGCCATAATAATACGTTAGCTCTAAAAAATAATTGAAATCACTAACACCTTCTGACAATTTCATTGACACTGGTAACTACTGTCATCAGATAATGGACTGTAGGGTGAAACTGCTGGATACAGGTTCCAGACATCTTTAGCCTAATTGACTTCACTCCGTATGGAGGGGTTTTAGAATGAGAAGGACTTCCATAATGTCCTTCAAACACAGCTCCTCCAACTTCCATCGATGACCAATCACTTGCAAATGCAAAAAGAAAAGTGAATGATGTGGGGACCAATTGAAGCTGGCAATTGATCATAAGGCCTGAACTGCCTAGCAAGACCCTGTTTCAAAAACAAAAACATGAAAGTGAAATAGAAATTCTGGTTTGAATTTGTTATATTAGACCAAATACTTCACATGAGATTGATCTGGAAAATGTATACTTTGTTAACAATTTCAGAAACATCCATGTTGAGGGCAGCAGCATTTCTGAAGAACAAGCCCTGTTACTGTTCTCTCTGCAATCAGATCTCATGTCCAGGAAATTTAAACACAGTGGGTTTAATAGGATTCTAGAGTGGCAGGGGTCAAGTGGCATCTTTCAGTTTCCAAAGACAAGTTGCACATTGTTACCCTAACACAAAACAAAAGCAAATTACTGATTAGAGTGGTCTGACATCTGTAGACCTATGACATAGCCTAATAAGGCATAGCATTACCTAATGAGATATAGACAAAAAAATCTACTAAACTTTTACTAGAGGTATATAATTGGATAAATTAAAGACAAATGAGTTGGACTGTACCTCAAATCATAGTAGAAAATCAAAGCCCCAGAAACAGTTTCTAGATTTAAGT